>JZLH01S0143368.1:8660-21629 GCA_001188425.1 Eucidaris tribuloides | reverse complement strand
TAACAAATTAAAAAATATCAAGGAGAAAAAAATCTTAGTTGTGAATGCTAAAGTGTAATGCTAACATGGCCAGACAGCCAGCGTCGAGACTAGGACCGATATTAGGGGGTGCATACTGTGCACCCCCTGATGGCCATGGGTGCAAGTTAGCTCCCCAGTTTCCAGGCTGCACCCAATAGGGTGCAAACTACGTCATGGGGTGCAAAAGAACGCCCTCTTAAGTCAAAAATATGTTGTTTGCACCCTTCAGTTTTTAGTGTGTATATGGTGAGGCGGCGATCCGACATTTGCCTTGGCAACAATTGCTCCGGTGACAATAGAAGACAAACTGACAAAGTGTTAGGGTTAGGGTTGCCATTGGGTTTCCAGTTCAAAATACGGTAGAGTTTATGGTTGAGATCAGGGTTCGTTTATGAAATAATCGTCAAAGCAATTGTCGCCGGAGCAAATGTCGGACATTCGGAGAGACAACTGGATTTTTGATGGGTATGGAACATCAGCACCCTTACAAATCGTTGTCTGCACCGTAAGGGTTGGTCAAGTACTATAGCGCGGGAAATTCATGCAGCACCTCTGCACAAAATCGTTCCCAGGGGCCTGAGATTAATAAATACGTACTGAACTTACGTCCTATATGTAGGATCAGCGTGTCCACATTCCTCTCCATGCCCACGCAGACTGCATTCGGACTGGTCCGCGCGATGCTTCATAGTCAGATTTATAGGAAAAGGAGAAAGGCAACATAATTGATTAAAGGCCCACTGTCAAGGGTCAACTCAACCAGTGAGAGGAAGAGAACTTGTGTTTAGATACAGGCACATACTCACAAACTAAGGACTGTTACAGTGGTCTACAGATACTGTTGCATTATGGGTAACATTAGTGCCCCAATTTTAAAATTAGAGTCAAAGGAGGGTGTTTTCCATTCTGTCATGACAGTGGGCCTTTGCATTCTGGGGAAATTGTGTCAACGTCACTAGTGGTATGCATATTTGGTTCAACAGCACACAATAAACATTCTACCGTTACAGTTCCAAACCTCACAACGTTTCAGTTTGTCTCTATGGCCATTTGAAAACGAGAACATCGACAACAAAAACTCCAATAACGTCGACATAACATCCAGGCCATAATTCATTTTAGCCAGACTGTACTTAAGGACATAAACAAATGTAGGCCTGGGCACAAACCCCACCCCTTTTTAAGTTTGAGCTTTAGCAACTTACCAATCAGGGATCGAGTGTTTGTAGCCAACGTAGGCAAGTTTCTTAACCCCCACACTTTAACAGTTTTGCCGCAATCAAAGAAAACCGACAAAGCGTAGGCCTAATGTGTTGTGGCTTGATCGGACATTTAAGAACGAATCAAAAACAATATCTTTGTAGTTTTAATGTATCAGCAGCGCAAAGGCGTGGTGCAAACACATTGGAAGCGTTTCTTAATTGTTTCCAGGCCCGTTCCCGAAAAATACCACGCTTCCATTCACATACGGGTCACATCGCTCTCGACACGCTTCAAACTGCTTCTGTTTCGACATCACGAATTTCTTTGGAAACAATGTGGCGCGCTCTCAACTAGCTGAAAGGGTCCGCACTGCGCTTCTACTAGTTTCCTCCTCCACCTTCTATCCTCATATTTAATTTGTTAACTGTTGCAGTGATGCTGTTATAAAATTCCAAGCTGTAGGAGTGAACTCATACTCTAAAAATTCACAGATTGATATGGTCACCATAACCGCCAACGATAGAAGATGAATGGTATGTCAAAGTAGGCCAATGGTGGTTTGTGTATGGTAGGCTAATGGTGGACTGGAAATGGTATCTCAATTATAGACCAATGGTGGACTATGAATGGTAGACCAATGGTGGACTGTGAATGGTAGACCAATGGTCGATGGTGATTCAATGGACGACCAATGGTGAATGGTACAAAAATCGGCATGATTAATATTCAAATATCATTGGTGATAAAATACCATACACCAAATTAGGTCCTCAAATGGTAGCCCAGTGGTATGCAAACGAGGTATACTATTTGTCCAAAAATATTAATTAAGTCGAACGATGCATTTCAATGGTAGATGAATGGTACCCAATGGTGTATTATGTACGGTATTTCAATCGCGTACCATTGATTTTTTGTATTTTTTTTTTTTTTTTTTTTGTTAAGGGCTGTAACATAATTATGTGACGACGACGGATGGCGAAGAGACATCATTTGGATCGTTAAGTTTGGCATGCGTGAGTGAGACGAAACAAAATAAACTTTATTAATCAATTAATCAACCAATAACGTTATTAATAAACCAACTTTTTACTATACCTACCTCAGCAACGTAGAGACTATTTAATCCAACAGCGAATGCGACCGTAAACTGGACATAAACGATAATAAATTTAATGATTTCGCGAAAGGCGCCAGCCGTACTCTGCCATAATAGAAACATGTCGTGGAATGAATTCAGGATCGTATTGAACAACCGCAGGACACAAAGTGGTACAAGAATTGCTAAAAGAAAGTAACAGAGAGAGCCAAGGTAGGGCTGTTAAAGAGAATACACAGTACTGGCTGATGATGGAAAATCTTTCATCAAAATTTCACATTTCATTAGTTTCCAGGTAAGAGTAAATTACATTTGCATTATAATGTGGGACTAATTCACTTCATATGCAATAAAAAGTTGAGGGATTGGTAGTTTGAATACCCGACTGAGTCAACTCAGTTGCTGCAGTGTGAATGGCATAGTCCCACATATTGATTTCTGTGTTAGTATTTTGTCAGCAGTGGGGATTTGAGTAGCAGATTTGTCAAAAACGAAGTGTTCTGTTGTTTTCAACTACTCTCCCCGTACTATAGTGACATTTTTAGAATACCATCTGTTCACAGAAGGTTTGAAAGCAGCTGATATCAAAATGATGTTGTTCTGCAAGTAATCAACCAGTACTGTGTATTCTCTTTAATGGAAATATAGTAAGGCTTCATTTTACTTTCAGATTTTTAAGCTTGAACATTCATATTTAAACCTGTTGTGGCCAATATTCTGGAATTCCCAAAGAGCTAATACATGTCAAGAAGCTTTCACAACAGGGCGGTAGGCACAGCTAACTCTGATGACGGCAACTCTGGGCGGGGCGGGGGGGGGGACTCTGTGCATGCGCAAGACTAACTTTCCGTTTATCCTGTTATTTTCTGAACGGTTTTCGACTGATTTGACGTTCTGTCTCCAAAGAATACGGAGATAAGTTAGTGATGTCATCATCACTCTATCAGCAAACTCATGTACATTGGCCGACGTTTGAAAATTGAGGGCGCAAATACACAATCAAGCTGCCATCCGCTCCGTAAGGTTTCACACAGGTAATTGATGTTTCATAGAGAACAGTGTTATAAGTATCAACTTTGAAAAAATATTAAAAGTCAGAGACTGATCTTATTTGGGGGAGAGTGCAATCAACAATATGTGATACAACAATTCAATAATCTACACATGGTGTTGAGTGTTGACCATCATGTCTCAAGGGAATTTCTCTTAACGAGAACCCTAGCATAATCACAGAGATTGTGTCTATGTACCGGGGACTCAAACTTATATTTTTTTGAGCACATCATTATTTCCAACAGAATTAATTCCTTTCTATCAAGACAGCTATGAAGATGTACTCAAACCCTATAAAAATGATCAATTTGAGATTTCTCCGAGTAATTACCGGTGTGTAACCTATATCAAAAGCTCTTTCAAGAGACGGATCTCTACTACGTAGGGAAACTATCGCCCCCCCTCCCCCTCACGCTCCATCGCGTTGCAAAAGTTCCTTATGAAGACAGGTCATGGCACTTTAAAGTCATCAAGCCAGCTCAAATTGGCAAAACATATACATCCACATGGTGCATGACTATATGGGGAAAACAACTCCATCTCATAACACTGTCCATTTTGAAATTTGAATTTTGTACCGTAATTTATTTATTTTTACCCCAAAATGTAAAGGAGAAGACACGCGGGTCATTCCATTGTGCCGTGATGATACGGGTGATTTCATCTTCTTCCGTTGCATGGTCGATGTCCGAGGTGAAACTTCGATTGGTAATTATCGCCAGTCTCTGATTGTATCGATCTTGAGCTCGTTCGACGTAAATCTCCTAAGCAAACATAAATCAACCAAACCATTCGCATATAAATAGATCAATAAATGAGCAGATAGGTGAATAAATAAAACACAAGGTTATGCAGACTGCCTTCAAAATATCTGTCGTTGGGATCACTCACTGTAACAGGGTCAAATTTCACAGCAATTAGCATTCTCCCCGCCCACCAGTTTGCCCTATTCGGCGCATCCTCTTCCTTCATCCCAACCCTCTCACTCTTCCCTGGTCACACCCTCCCCTCAGATCATCTATCTATTTATCTATATATCTATCTACCTTTCTATCTCTCTCTGTCCAGGTATTATGTCTATCTATTTATTTGTTTATTTATTTATATATCTATCTATCAATCCATTATTCTGCCTATCTATCGATCAATTAATGTGATCTTTGTATAAATTACCAAAATGTTCTTTGAAGATACTCCAACATTTAGCTTCTCCTGAACGCACATGACGATCACGTAGCCCCCAAAGTTCTCGTAGCCAGTGTCAAAGGCCGATGAAGGAACCTGGATAATTGCAAGTTCAAGGTTTCTGCTCGCTGATGCAATCTGAGCCTTACTTTGGGAACATTTTATCCAGCAATGCACTTTTAGTGGGTACGTCTTGAGGGCAGAAAATCAAACGCGAGCGGGAGATGTTGGAAATAAGCCTCAAATTTTTAGCTCAAATCAGGAGAGTTGCAGTCTCTGCATTGTATTTTCTTATTGTAGTTGATTCGTTAACAACATTGCACTTTGTCTTCACTGAAGGAAAACTAAAACATATGAAAGCAACAACATTATATTATCAGGAGTACATACATACCTGAAGAGTAAACATCGCCTCGCACATAAACACACCGTAGAGTAAACTGACTATGGCTACTTCCAACAGATTCATACCGTAAGCAATAAAATTTGCTGGACCAAAACGGAGGACATCCGAGATGTGTTTCCATGACAACGCTACAAGAAGAAAAACAACAAAACTTACATAGTGCTATTCCAAATGACTTCTACAACTGACAAAAACAAACGATACAAGAATAAGGGTTTTCATTAAAACAGAGTTTAGCGTCTCCGCGTCCGACAGTCAAAAAACATTCACTTTTGTACCAGCAATATGTATACATTGATAGTCGAATGGATTGATAAATAGACAGACAAACAGATAAATAACCAGAAAGATAGATGGACATATTGGCATCAGATATGCTGTATAGACAGATAGAAAAATAGATAATAGATTACCTTTTGGGGGTGGGGAAGGGGTTAGTATGATTCATTCCTTGCTAAAATATGGGTAAAACATTATTATGAAATTCGCTCATAATCCAAGGACGAGTAGAAAGTACATTTTTCACTGGACAAAATGGGGTCAAACCTACTGTTGTTTTTAAATAATCTATGTGATGATTTCAACGCTACATCATTTTTAAACATTCTGTAATTAGTAGAGAGGCGTTTGGACAGCTTATGCGTAGGCCCAAAGGGGGCTAGGGGGGGCAAGTTGCCCCCCCAAGAATAATCGCTCTTTTTCGGAATTTTGTCGTACAAGACCGGCGAAGGGACTCCGTCGGTACATGCGGCACCGACAAAAGAAATAATTCTTATACGCTGATTAAATATCTTATAGAACCGACAAAAATATTGAAAGAAATTTTACCTTGGTCACAAATTTGTATACCATTGAGAGGAATCAATTATAATCTTGTTCAGCTACGCGGTCGCTAAACTCGTTCGCTCCGCCATAAGTGATTTTCTTTCATGTCAGGTGTGTTATTTCTCGGGGTAAGGTCCACAGTGCCAACCGCCTTGCAGTGAATCACTTAAGACTGTATTGACTAGACATTTGGAAGGCATTACCAGCGGTAAACGCAGTATAAGCCTCAATCTTGATTTCAGTGTACTAGGAGGCAGACAACGTTCTCACAATCAAGAAACCGACGCTCCGCAACAGGCTCATGTTGTACCGACAAAATGTTTCATTACAAGGCCTACAACAATTTAAACTGTTGAAGATTCAACATTTCAGCAACATGTACAATTTCAGGAAAAAATCTTGGGGAAAAGAAAAGATCAGAACTGCTATTGATAACCCCGAGGCACACTATTTTCACCACCGTGAATCGCTGGATGAAATATTTGCCACTATTCGGCCACCTGTGGGATTCGCTTCGGGACATAAAACCGTTCTCGTGAACCAGCCCAAATCAAAAGCCACAAAATTGCCCTTTAATTTGCCGCACATGTTCTATTCTCAATAGACCTTCGAAAATCTTCTACCCAAACGCCTCAATGGTTGAATAACAAAATTTGTTTGCATGATTATAACTTTGCTGTGTCCATTATATTACAGTACTTGCTGAGTGAATGATAGTAAAATCAACACACTATCAGAATTCATTTTTACTGAAAAGGCTGGTGTTTACGATGCTAGAATAATACAAATTACACTTCTTTGACTTGAAAATACTATTGAGTGCTCCTGCTAAACGCTCGTTCGCGTTCGCTCAGCGCTCGGCGATTACATTACGACATTCTTCAGTAGAAGAAGCATATTCGTCCTACGGAAACGTTTTAAACGCTCTTGAAAACGTTCTATCGAACGAAAACGAATCGGAACTTTCTAAGAACCCGCAGAGAAATACGTTTCTTTTGACGTTTCGGAATTGAGTTTGCTGGGATTACTTCTATAAGTTGTATCAGTAGCGGATCTACTAAGGGTGGGGTAAAAGCGGGGTTATAAGTATCCCCTGGGACCCCCCCCCCTTGGGCTGCCAAGAAGCAATAAACTTTGTGTGGTCTAATATTATTAAAAAATAGTCAGATGTCAAGAAAACAACCAAAACGTATTTACAAACATGATCGTTTTAAATAAGCAGCTGCAAACAATTTCTCAATACAACAATCCTGCAAATTTGTCTGAAAGGGACATTCTTGGCGCTTCGCGCGCTGAAACATATACAGTTTTTTCTTAATTTCGGGCTCTTGCGTGTAAACATACCGCATTTTTTAAATTGTTCAATGCGGCTTTGCCACGCAATACATATCACAAGTCTAAAATTTTTCGCGCGGCGATTCGCGCCGCACTACTTTACATATTCGAAAATTTTCGGCGCGCTTCGCGCGCGAACATGAAACATTTTTTATTTTTCTCTCCTCTCGACCGTTCACCAGTTCAGTACAAAAAAAAACTTACCGAAAAGCTAGATCCGCCCGTGGTATTAATGATTCACTATTTATCGTATCATGCATGTTAACTGTTATCCATTTACACAACAATGAATTGTCGGTACGCTCGGAGTTTGTCGTACCATTCGGCTCCGTGCCTTTTGTCTTCTTACAATGCAGAAAAGCCGTGGCTACGCAACTCGTTTGAAGTGCGCCTGTTATGTAGGCTATATTGAGCACAATTTTTTTGTGCCCCTCGTATTTGAAAATCTTGAATCCGCCCCTGAATATATTGCCTTATCTTAATCACTATAGGACTGTTTTAAGTCGATAAAACTTGCCAAAAACACACACCAAATCGCACGATTAATTGCATCAAAATTCCAAAAGCCCTCACCGTGGGAGGGGGGACACCCCCCCCCCCTCCCACACCCTCCACCCCTCGCTCGCTCCGCTCGCTCGGGCTCGGTCGCTTCGCTCCCTTGCATATTTCGCCCCCCCCATAAGATCAAATCCTGGCTACGCCACTGCAGCAAACTCATGTGCATTGGCCGACGTTTGAAAATTGAGGGCGCAAATACACAATCAAGCTGCCATCTGCTCCGTAAGGTTTCACACAGGTGATTGATGTTTCACAGAGAACAGTGTTATAAGTATCAACTTTAAAAAAATATTAAAAGTCAGAGACTGATCTTATTTTGTGGAGATTGCAATCAACAATATGTGATACAACAATTCAATAATCTACACATGGTGTTGAGTGTTGACCATCATGTCTCAAGGGAATTTCTCTTAACGAGAACCCTAGCATAATCACAGTGGCTGTGTCTATGTACCGGGGAATCAAAGCTATATTTTTTGAGCACATCATAATTTCCAACAGAATAAATTCCTTTCTATCAAGACAGCTATGAAGATGTACTCAAACCCTATAAAGAATGATCAATTTGAGATTTCTTTGAGTAATTACCGGTGTGTAACCTATATCAAAAGCTCTTTCAAAACATCGAAGAGACGGATCTCTAGTACGTAGGGAAACTATCGCCCCCCTCCCCTCACGCTCCGTCGTGTTGCAAAAGTTCCTTACGAAGACAGGTCATGGCATTTTAAAGTCGTCAAGCCAGCTCAAATTGACAAAACATATACATCCGCATGGTGCATGACTATATGGGGAAAACACCCCCATCTCATAACACTGTCCATTTTGAAATTTGATTTTTGTACCGTATTCATATTTTTACCCCAAAATGTAAAGGAGAAGACACGCGGGTCATTCCATGGTGCCGTGACGATAGGGGTGATTTCATCTTCTTCCGTTGCATAGTCGATGATCGAGGTGAAACTTCGATTGGTAATTATCGCCAGTCTCTGATTGTAACGATCTTGAACTCGTTCGACGTAAATCTCCTAAGCAAACATAAATCAACCAAACCATTCGCATGTAAATAGATCAATAAATGAGCAGATAAGTGAATAAATAGAACACAAGGTTGTGCAGACTGCCTTCAAAATATCTGTCGTTGGGATCACTCACTGCAACAGGGTCAAATTTCACAGCAATTGGCGTTCTCCCCGCCCACCAGTTTGCCCTATTCGGCGCATCGTCTTCCTTCATCCCAACCCTCTCACTCTTCCCTGGTCACACCCTCCCCTCAGATCATCTATCTATTTATCTATCTATCTACCTTTTTATCTATCTCTGTCCAGGTATATGTCTATCTATCTATCTATCTATCTATCTATCAATCTATTTGTCTGCCTATCTATCAATCAATTAATGTGATCTTTGTATAAATTACCAAAATTTTCTTTGAAGATACTCCCAACATTTAGCTTCTCCTGAACGCACATGACGATCACGAAGCCCCCAAAGTTCTCGTAGCCAGGGTCAAAGGCCGATGAAGGACCCTGGGTAATTGCAAGTTCAAGGTTTCTGCTCGCTGATGCAATCTGAGCCTTACTTTGGGAACATTTTATCCAGCAATGCATTTTCAGTGGGAGTACGTCTTGAGGGCAGAAAATCAAACGCGAGCGGGAGATGTTGGAAATAAGCCTCAAATTTTTAGCTCAAATCGGGAGAGTTGCAGTCTCTGCATTGTATTTTCTTATTGTAGTTGATTCGTTAACAACATTGCACTTTGTCTTCACTGAGTCGGAAAACTAAAACATATGAAAGCAACAACATTATATTATCAGGAGTACATACATACCTGAAGAGTAAACATCGCCTCGCAGATAAACACACCGTAGAGTAAACTGACTATGGCTGCTTCCAACAGATTCATACCGTAACCAATAAAATTCGCTGGACCAAAACGGAGGATATCCGAGATGTGTTTCCATGACAACGCTACAAGAAGAAAAACAACAAAACTTACATAGTGCTATTCCAAATGACTTCTGCAACTGACAAAAACAAACGATACAGGAATAAGGGTTTTCATTGAAACAGAGTTTAGAGTCTCCGCGTCCGACAGTCAAAAAACATTCACTTTTGTACCACCAATACGTATACATTGATAGTCGAATGGATTGATAAATAGACAGATAAACAGATAAATAACCAGAAAGATAGATGGACACATTGGTATCAGATATGCTGTATAGACCGATAGAAAAATAGATAATAGATTACCTTTTGGGGGTGGGGGAAGGGGTTAGTAAATGATTCATTCCTTGCTGAAATATGGGTAAAAGATTGAATTATTATGAAATTTGTTCATAATCCAAGGACGAGTAGAAAGTACATTTTTCACTGAACAAAATGGGGTCAAACCAACTGTTCTTTTTAAATAATCTATGTATTAATTTCAACACTACATCATTTTTAAACATTCTGTAATTCGTAGAGAGGCGTTTGGACCATCTTTCCGCACTTCACTCCATTGGTTATAGGGAGTGTGGCAAAAAAGAGGATAAGTGTTTTATTCATATACTCACCAATGGCAAATATGAATACCAAAACCTCTAATGCAAAGTTACGTCTTTGTGTAAGCACAGCGAGGAAAGCGAATAGAGCAAGATGGGAGCCAAGGAACATGCAAAGTTTAATGTATCTGCCAAGAAGTAAGAAAAAATAATAATACGAAGAAAGCAAGTGGCGTATTCAACGATCCATCAATCAGGACCGATCTTGTTGCCGTTGTTTCCCACAAATGGCCAAGCAATGACATTTGACACAAATTTAATGTCTAACACATTATGATAACTGTCGTAAATTTCGAAAACAATGGGTCCCTATTTTTCTTAGTGATTTTTTGTACTTAAGCATTTTACGATTCGAATTTAATTAACAAATATAGAATACCATGTTTCCCGTGGTTTGTTAATACAGTTGTAGAATTGCCATTTTAAACAGGTGAAGTTTCATCACCGTTCCCTTGTGATGCAATATTAACGATTAACTATGTCCCACATATTAATTTCTGTGTCAGTATACTTTGTCCGCCTGATGATTTGTGTAGAGTTTTTGTTCAAAAGGAAGTATTCTGTTGTTTTCAAATACTAATTTCTGTACTAGAGTGACGTTTTCAGAATACCATCGGTTGAAAGAGGGTTTGGAAAAAAACAGTGAATATTAAAATACTGCTATTCTGCAAGTGCTCAACCTTATCTTGAATATATTTGAATAGTAAAAGTATTACGTACGGTATTTGGAGGAATCGCTCAAGCCGGTAACTTTGCACCAAGAGGTAGCTGATACACAGTACAGGATAGCCGAGCGTTGTGAGGAGCGTGATCAAGAGGAGAGTTGTCTTGGGGTACGCCGACAGCCTCTGGTAAAATACGTTTCCCATCATGGTTTGTGTGTAAGCGTGAGCGACGAACTGTGAGTTTGAATGAACACCAACAACAAAACCTTCACCCGTGTCACCGTCCTATGAAATGCAGAAAGGCCTTAACCGTGTACAATGTGTATTGCGTTAATGCCCTTCTATCAAAAGGTGACCTAACTTCAAACCCAGCTCGGGCAAAAGCCAGGCCGATGAAAAGCAAATTAAATCTCAATATACGATATTATGATCAAGTTCAACGAGGGGAATACAGAGAAAATGAATTAGAACAGCGTCATTATTTGTTTCTCATGGTCATTTTCTAACAAGATGCAAGATCAATTGGTTTGCTGATAATCCAGAAATAATATGTATTTTCAAAGTCAATTTATATGATTAAGGAGAACTGTTCTGGTTTGTGACATCACAAAGTCAAGCAGAATCGCTATAAATATTTGAAGGAAAAAATACCACTTCAATGGCTTAACTGCTTACACTTTCATTGTGGGAATTAAGAAAATATGTTCTGGGTTCACTGAATCCTTAAAATGTAAAGGAAACTTTTTTTTTTTTAATTAATAATTTCCCTTCCCGCTTACCGCTTTCTGATTAAAGTCCACAGCAGTCTCAACCTGGGACACGGGGTGAGTGTACTCCTTCAGACTTTGTTTCATGATGGTGCAAAGCTGTTTAAAAGAAAGGACATCCATGAAATGATGAAGTTAAAGTCGGATACAACTTGGTTAGGAATTGCCTTTCTGGGATTATTTATAACGAAAATAAGGGATTAATATGCACTTATACACTTTATAAAAGACCAAAGAACGTCATCACAAGCTAGTTTCCAGAGATTTACGTGGTTACACACACACAAACTGAGAAATTAGGGTGAAATCGGGGTGGAGAAATGTAATAATAACGACGCCCTAGTAATTCAGCACCCTTAAAATGATAATAACATGATAGAGAATGCTTGAAAATGCCTCAAGAGCCAAATGAGTTGAAATACGTAGCGAAATATACACCAGCTGGTAAGATTTGTCTTAAGTTTCTGAAGGAGAATGACGCATAAACATACGAGTATTAGATATCTCTCGGGCCTCATAAAAATAGATCCCATAGAAAGCTACACGACAGATCTGCCTGCCACAACGCATATTGATGGTAGTTCTTGTAAAATGAGTCAACTTTTGACCACAAGATTTTCACAGCAAAATCCTTGCATAGTGTACTTAATTCTAGAATAGTTTCAACCCAAGTCGAGGACTGCCCCCAATCATGTTGTTTGTCTTTAAGAGTGCAGAATTCTAAGGGTGTAACACTGCATCCCATGGGGTTCAAACTGTAAGAATCACACCCTATATAGGGTTTACACTTGCACCCTATAAAAAGGGTGTTGTTATTGTCATACTTTTGCGCACCCCATTCATACCATAATTTCTTCGTGTGCAGGGTTACTGTCTGTCTAAGCATTACACTGGTCAGAGATGCAGAGATGCCAACTGTTTTCTTTATGCAGTATTTAGTACTTTTATTCCTTAAAGCCCAAGTTTAGTTTTGGGGATTTTTTTTTTAGAAAGTTTTATGCCCAAAGGTCATATCACACCAATAACAGATTCTGAATATCTTTGTTTTTTTTTGTTTTTGTTTTTGTTTTAAAATCAATTAATGAAAAATCTCGGATGGACCTAGAGATTTTTAATTAATTGATAAAAAACAAAACAAAAAACGAAAGACATTCAGAATTCAGAATAAAGCTTTCAAATATATATATTTATATATATATACAGGGTGGCCCAGAAAGAATGCTACGAGTATGATCGCTAATTTCTTCAACATTATTGGCAAAATGTCATTAATTTTTATTTCGTTGGTTAGAACATTCCTTTTCCA
>JZLH01S0143323.1:21366-31937 GCA_001188425.1 Eucidaris tribuloides | reverse complement strand
GTTGTTGTTGTGTGTGTTGTGTGTGTGTGTGTGTGTGTGTGTGTGTGTGTGTGTGTGTGTGTGTGTGTGTGTGTGTGTGTGTTATGTTCCTTCGCTTAGTCGATCCTCCACGTCTGACCCCCCTATTGAAAAATCCTGGCTACACCAGTGAATATACCCGTAAAATACCATTTTCCCATGCCTAGAAACACCTTTTTTCTGTTCGCATTTTGAAAAATTTTCTCAGTGGGAGGGCCCCCCCCCAAACACACACTCCTCCCGCTCGGTCGCTTCGCTCTCTCGCTAGTATGACTAAGTAAAAAAGATTTTCCACATACTTTCATGTAGGCCTACAACTTTTTGAAATTATAACTGCAATCTATCTTTATAAAATATAACTTCAAATATAGGAATTGACCATGCCTAGAATCACGTCTTTTCTATGTGTATTTTAAAAAAGTTCCTACCGTGGGAGGGGGGTATCCCACCTCCCACACCCTCCCCCCGCTCGGTCACTTCGCTCCCTTGCATCTTTCCGTCAAGCCCCCCTGTAGCCCCCTAAAAAATTTGCTCTAGAACCGCGCCTGCTTGACCATTTAACACTGAAAATCTGATTGTTTCATTGGTACCTTATGATACATACTTCACCAAAGTTACATTCAAATCCAACATGCCTTTCTTAAGTTATCGTGGTAACGAGCCGAAATCAGACATGTTTTAGGCCCTATGACCTTTGACCTTTCAACCCCAAAATCTAATCAGTTCATTGTTGCTTCATAATACATACATCACCCAAGTTAAATCAAAATCCGACTGGCCATTCACAAGTTATCGCGGTAACGAGCCCAAATCAGACATATTTTAGGCTCGGTGACCTTTGACCTTTGACCTTTCAGCTCCAAAATCTTATCAGTTCATTGTTGCATCATAATACATACTTCACCTAAGTTACATCAAAATCCAACTGGCCATTCACATGTTATCGCGGTAACAAGCCCAAGTCAGACATATTTTAGGCCCGTTGACCTTTGACCTTTCAACTCCAAAATCTAATCAGTTCATTGTTGCCCCATAGTACATACTTGGTCCCAGTTACATCAAAATCCGATCAGCGGTTCTTAAGTTATCGCGGTAACGAGAACATGTAACGGACGGACGGACGGACGGACGCACGGACGGACAACCCGAAAACATAATGCCTCCGGCAACTTCGTTGCGGCATAAAAAAGAACGGAATGAACGAAAGATAGACAAATAGAAGGAAAAGGGAAAAAACGATGGACAGAGTAAAAGAAAAAATAGTAAAAAGATTTACAAAATGAAAGAAAAGGGCAGAAAGACAGACGAAATGAGAGAAAACGAAAATGGAATGAACAAAAGATAAAGAAAATAAGTAAAACGAGAAAACAGAAGGGAAGGTAGAAATAATATAATGAATGAAAGGAAAAGAAAGAATAACCGTTACCGATGGACCATTATCAAGAAAACGAAGAAAGAAATTAAGAAATACAAAAAAAAATATATAAGATGAAAGAAAAATAGACAAATAGGCATAAAATAAAGGAAATAAATGAAGAAAGGATGAAGGGAGGAAGGTACACTAAAAAGATTATTATTTAGTAGTACCACGAGAAAAAAAATAGTGTTGTTTTCGTGCGCCCCGCTCAGTAACACGCGTATTGATGCACCCGGTCGTCCGAAATGATGAATAAATAAATATTATGATGGTACACATTTCGAAATGAGTTCAGACGAGGAAATTCAAATGAAATATGTACTAAACCGAGTTTCATACGCGTACGGTTCGTGTTTACGTCTGACCTTTCTACTTCATTTCTAGACATTTGCCTAATAACCGTTCTGAAAATCTACAGTAGCCTAGGCCTATATGGTGATATTTTCGGTGTGGCACACATGCAAGTCGGTTATGGTCGTTGTGAAAAGGAAAACTCGTTGCGCTGGTAGCGGTAAATTCCGTAAGATATGTGTAAATTCCGTATGTTGATAAACACCCCTCGAGTTGATCGGCTAATCGCTGCAAAGGTCTCAAATAGCATCAACATCTGAACAAATTAGCCAATCAGCGCAAAGCTTCCTGCGCTGATGTACAGTTTTCCGCCCGAGTGCACAGTGCACGCTGCCCACACAGTCCCGAATTGGGAGCTTTTTTCCCGATGAAATTTGGCACTGAACATTTCGAAAACTCATTGAAATACGCAAAATTTTCAAATGGAATGATATGTTTATGTTTACATTTTCTAAAAGCATGATGTTCATTCTTTCGTTTCATGTAATTTTTAACTCACAAAGTGACAAAGTTGGGGAAATATAAGACGATGAAAAGTGTCCTTTAAAATCCTCTCGTTTGGTCGCAGCTCTGCGACTTCGGCACGCACCCCCTAGGTAGCAGATCTGCGACTTCGGCACGTTAAGAGTTAAAGCACTGAATCATCATTTTGAAATGCAATTTTTTCAGGGCTTCATTTTTAGACCTTATCAAAGACACCTGGAGCATGGAGGATTGTGTAGCTCACAATTTTGTGGTCAATGTTTGCCTGTGGCTTTAATGCCATAATTGAGATATCTCATTTACAACATGATATAACATAATGCAGAAATAATGAAGTGAATGCATGAATGTGTAGAGACATGTGTCTTCCTCATATATGTCTCACCGTCAAGACTGGCTAATATTTCTACATAGTCCGTAATATTAGAAGTCCGCCAAAGAGTTGCTGGTAAATAAGAATCGTAAACAGAACAAAAAAGAGCCAAACCTGCTATATTGTTGCGTGCTACATTTTCAACAGTAGGACGGGGAATTTTCTCGGTGAAATCTTAATAAATTATTCTTGATACTGGTATAGTGTCTCCTATTTTATTATCCCCCTCCCCCCAATAACGATTCACTTGTTCAAGGAAGGAACGAAGATTTGGATATAAAATTTAAAATGATATCCACACAAGAATAAAAGTTGCACCCCCCTCCCCCTCCACCGGACCGTAAGATATGATACGATAGGCTTATCCTGTATTTGAGCTACTTTATTTTCCAAATAATGTTGTTTGTTTCTTTTTCTTCCGCTTGTTTATTCCTATTTCATCGGAATAACGGGCTCAATGTTTATCTTGTGTAGTTCGTCGCATTAACCCCTGCAACCCCAACCCATGTTTCAATGGAGGCACATGTACTGAGGAAAGAGACAGTGACTTCACCTGCGAATGTACTCCGGATTATGTTGGACCACAATGTAAAGGTAGTGTAAATATTTTAACTCTTCCATTGCTGTGAGTAAACCCCTCTTCTGCCAAGTAATTCATTTTTTTTTCGAAAACTGTAATTCTAAAGAAAAACGTGTTCGTCGGTAAAGGAAAATACACACAACTAGCCTACGAGAATAGACATACGCTAAATTCTGACTTACGACTGCGAATTATGTTAGTTTCTATCGCCATTTCATTGGCAAGTTCAGGCTACCTTAGACGAGCGAGTTAAAGCCACTGGCTAGCATTTAATACCACAGTTGAAAAAAAATGCTAGCTACATAATCCTCCATGCTCAAAGTGTCTTTGGTAAGGTCTAAGAATGAAGCCCTGAAAAAATTGTATTTCAAAATGATGATTTAGTTCAGTCTTTAAAAAAAATGAAAATCTACGGATTCACCTGCCCATTTCCTCCCATAGACTTACTGCGCGCAGATCTAGGCTATTTTATCATCCACCGGAGTAGAAGCCTATTAATGCATACCTTGCCATTGGCAGCATAACTTTCAATACTTTTGTATTCTAGGGTTTTAATTTTGTCCATTTGAACACTACTTTGTAGCTAAGATATCAAAGTTTGACAATTTTTTTAAATTGAAGCTCCACAATGTTAGCCTATCACTTTAAGAGTTACAGGCCAGGGCTGCCAGTTAAAAACACATTTTTTTTTTAAAATGTTGTTAGGGGGACGGTAGTCCCCTCTGCCATTCCCCGCGGCGCCGCCAATGCCATAACAAATAACAGCCAAGTCAAGTGTTTTATGGTCCGGACAAATTCAACGAGTGGTCTAGCAAGAAAGAAGGATAAGATAAACAGACCCTGGAACGCGTGTTTAAAAAACACGTCAAGCAGTTAAAGATGAAGTAGAGTAGACCTATACTGATTAAAGTAAGCTAACATTGAGGAGCTTCTTTTTTTTTAAGTCAAACTTTGATATCTGAGCTACATACTAGTGTTTAAATGGACAAACAAACACCCTAAAATACAAAAGATTGGAAAGTTATGCTGTCACTGGCAAGAAACATGTATGCATGACTAAACAGTTTCCTCTCCAGTGGAGGATAAAATAGACTAGATCTACACACAGTAAGTCTATGGGAGGAAATGGGCAGGTGCATCCAGTCAACTTGAGGGCTAGTAGATTTTCACTTTTTTAAAGCGAAATATATCAATACAAAAAATGAATCATATTGGTGTGAATATCAAAAATTTAGAAATAAAGCTAATAATTTGAACAAAGGACTGAAGAAAGAGTATTATTGTAACGAGTTCGAGAATATACAAAAGAATGACATGAAGAGGAAATGGAAGAGAGTAAAAGAACTTCTACCTCGAAGAAAAGAGAGTAATGTACTGAAAATTGAAAGTAATGGTAAAATAATTGGTGATAAATTTGAAGTTGGTAATATATTTAACTCGTATTTTAATAATATATCTGACAAATTGAAATATGTCGATAGTGGAAATCATGAGGTGCAAACTCATGATCATCCACCTGAAGCAGTAAGTAAATTTCAGTTTACAACTATTGACGAAGAATTTGTTCGTAAAGAACTAGAAGCTCTTGATTGTAACAAAGTGCATGGTATCAATGAAATGCACCCCAAATTATTAAAAATTGCTGCCAGAATCATTGCAAAATCTTTAGCTCATATTTTCAATTGCTCTTTAAAAACTGGCAAACTTACCACCGACTTTAAGGTTGCTAAAATCATTCCTCTTCACAAGAATGGTTCAAAAACAGATCCATCCAACTATCGACCGATTTCAATTCTGTCTGTTGTGAGTAAGATATTTGAAAAGTGCGTTCACCGCCAGCTTTATAACTACTTGAAAGAAAATTCATTGTTGGCAGATTGTCAGTCTGGCTTTCGACCGTTACACTTGACGCGCATGCATGCCTTTTAGATATCACTGAATACCTATTGTCAAACATGAATACAGGGCACGTAACAGGTGCCATTTTCTTAGACCTTAGTAAGGCGTTTGACGTTATACCTCACAGAAAGTTGCTGAACAAAATACAACGTTTCGGAATCCGAGGAACAGAATACGAATGGTTTAGTTCATATACAGAGAGAAAACAACGTGTTTCAATCAGTGGTACTCTTAGCAACTTTCTTACTATGAAAACTAGCGTTCCCCAGGGATCAACATTGGGCCCTTTATTATTCACTATGTTTATTGATGACCTTTGCTCCATGAACTTTTCCCCAACTACTAAAATTTCTTTGTATGCCGATGACACGGCTATTTTCAATAAAGGCAAATCTCTTCAAGATGTTGCAATTTCTCTACAATCCCAATTTAATATAATCGTAGATTGGATGCTATGTAATGATATGCACATTAATGTCAGAAAGACTAAAGTCATGCTGTTTGGTTCTAGGAGCAAAGTGAAAAATAAAAAGATTGAAATAATGTGTAAGAATGATCCTTTAGAAACTGTTTATAATATGAAATATCTAGGAGTGATTATGGATCCGTTTCTAAAGTGGACCGATCATGTAGATTACATCATTAAAAAGATTTCAAAAAACCACGCATGCATTCATAACATTAAACCATACGTTCAAAACAAAACATTAATTGACTTGTATTTCTCACTTGTTGTTCCCCACCTCGATTATTGTTGTACGGTCTGGGGAAACATGTCTAAAATAAGTATGCAAAGATTACAACGATGTCAAAACAAGTACGCAAGGTTTGTCCTGAATGCTGATAAATTCACCCCTTCCTTTTTTGCTTAACACGCTTCATTGGCAATCTTTTGAACAAAGAATTAAGTATCACCAGTGCCTCACAGTATTTAAGATTTTATCCAACAGAGTTCCTTTAAATTTGAAAACTCTTATTAAAAACAGACCCGTATACTATCACACTAGATATGCTGTAAATAGCCCAATTTTTGTTCCGACTCCACGTACACAATACATGAAAACGTCTTTTACATACCAGGGAAGCTTTTGATATAATTATTTACCTTTACGAATTCAAACTTGTGAATCAACTGAAAATTTTAAGAAATTGTGTCGAACATTTAGTTTTACTCTTTAAATCTGTTTATTTGAAAATCCGAGTGTAATTTACTGGATATTACAATTTAACTTTTGGTGTTGATTAACCTTATAATTGTTATAGTTTCCGCTGCTGAATTCACATTATTTAACGATTAATCAATATTGTCGGGCGATTATGTACATCATTACTTATATACATATAACGCAAACGATCTTTTATCTCAATTCAATGACTTTTCAAATTATTGGTTAATACTCTTATGTTATATGAAATAAATTTGCTTTACATTGGGGTTTATCTAATTTATTATTCAATACTTGCAAAGGAAAAATTGTTTTTACCAATAAATAAACTTATTACAATTTATTACCAACATACTACTTCTTTATTATCATTAATTAATTTTTATCTCAATCAATGCTCAAATTGCTAACGCTTTTATTTGAAATGAACTTGCCTTGCAAAAGTGGTTATTTAATGTTTACTTTAATTCTTGCAGCGCAAAGAAATTGTTTTAAATCAATTAGCAAAACAACTTATTACTTTTATATTTAAAGCGTTCTGTTTTTAAGTAATTCATCTTTTGTAGAGTGCAGTTTTTAATCTATCGTTATATTAAGTTTGTTAAACTCTGTTCTGTTTGATTAGTATTATTTGTATTTGTGTTATTTTTTTGTGTTTTTTTGTTTTTCCCTTTATTTTGGTGTGTATTTGTATGTATGTTAATTATCATAACTTGTATAACTTACTTTAAATTGTTTTATATGATTTTATATTGCATTGTTTTTTATGTAAATGTATTACAGGGCTCCCCTGAAAAGCAGTTTCTTAACTGAGGGGACTACCCTGTATAAAGAAAACATAAATAAATAAATAAATAAATAAATAAATAAATAAATAAATAAATAAATAAAGCACTAAATCATTATTTTGAAATACAAATTTTTCAGGGCTTCACTTTTAAACCTTATCAAAGACACGTAGAGCATGGAGGATAATGTAGCTCACATTTTTAAAACTGTGGTCATTATTAGCCTGTGGTTTTAATGATGGAAAATCTTTCCTCAAAATTCCACATTTCATTGGTTTCCAGGTGAAAGTATATTACATTTGCATTAAAATGTGTTACTAAATCACTTCAAATGTAATAAATTGTTGTATGAATGACAGTTTAACAATGTTTAATGCAATGTTAACAATTAACATTGTCCCACATATTTATTTATGTGTTATTACTTTGTCAACAGTGGAAACTTATGTAGAGGATTTGTCAAAAACGAAGTGTTCTGTTGTTTTCATCTACTCTCTTCTGTACTATAGTGACACTTTCAGAATACAATCTGTTTGAAAACAGTTGATTCTAAAATTATATTGCCATGCACGTACTCAATCTTATCTTTAAATTGCAACGTTCTAGTTTCTTTTTAACACTAAACATGCCATTTCAAAGACGAACTTTTACACAGTTTGTTATGACTGTCTCCACAGGCACAGTTGGACTTCGAATAACGGATATCGTTGTCATTGGTGAGTGATTATAAGGATATTCCAATGTTCTCGGCAAATTAATTGACAGAAAATAAAATGACGGAGACTATACTTTAAATTTGACCAATTTAGATTAATTGATTTGAATTACTAGTTTTAAAACAAATCTTTATAGAAATAAAAGTATTACTTCTACTACTCTACTTCCTTTTTCTACTTCCACTACCCTTTTCTTCTTCTACTGCTACTACTGCTACTACTATTACTACTACTACTACTACTACTACTACTACTACTACTACTACTACTACTACTACTACTCCTACTACTACTACTGCCAAGTCTATACCACATCTCTTACTACTACTACTACTTGCTAATACATACTACTCTGACTACTTTTTCTAGGTAGTACAAATTAATTCCACTGAGATCATTACTACTACTATTACTACATTTATTGCTACTACTACTTCTACTACCACTACTACTACTACTACTACTATTACTACTACTACTACTACTACTACTACTACTACTACTACTACTACTACTATTACTACTACTACTACTACTACAACTACTACTACTACTACTACTACTACTACTATTACTACTACTACTACTACTACAACTTCTACTACTACTACTACTACTACTACTATTACTACTACTACTTCTACTACTATCATGTCTATTTATACTGCTACTGCTATTAGTACTACTACTATTACTACTTTTACTACTTATACTACTACATGTACTACTACTAGTAGTAGTAGTAGCAGTAGTATAGTATTTATTACTACTGCTACTGCTGCTGTTGCTACTGCTTCTACATTAATGCACACATTATGAAGTGTCCTTGTTTTCTTTATTACCGGCCTTCATAAAAATACGAATAATTGTAACAAAAATACCGTACATTTACATATTTACTGATAAGTGATTGACTACATTCTTCTGTCAACCGTTTTTTAATGAACGTCACCACCTGATTTTTTTTTTGTTTTTTAACAGGGCGCAGTGTCATCATATTCGTCATCTTCTTCAGCTTTTCAATGCTTGTTGCTTGGCAACTCGACAAACGACGTGAGTAAAATGTTCCAATAATATATTGGATATGGTCACATCTTTATTTCTGTTTTACGCTTTGGACTCCTATTCTAGTCCCGTGTTTTTTTTTAAATCATATTTGTTATTACTATTTTCCTATTGTGTGTGTTACACAAATAAGGAACTAGATGATGAACGACTACTTTGGGAAAATTAAAACATCTTACAAGAAACGTTTAGGAGCTCCATAATAAAAGAGTTCAGTAATCCAATGTGTTTTCATACTCCGGTTATTAAAATCCATTTTATCTCAGTTCGATTAATATTGATATGAGGTAATACAAGCCCTGCCCCCTTTTATCCTATCTCCAAACCAGAGCATAACCCCCTGATTTTTCCACCTACAGTCTTACTCGCTCTGTTTTAAATACATGGCCTCTCTCAACATTGTATTAATACACTGGTATACGTATAAAAGAAAATACCATTTAAGAAAATCTAGCATAGTATAGGAGCAGGAGCAATGGAGCACAGTTTGTTTGGAATAAAAGTGGCCGATGAATTTTAAATTGAATTAATGTATCACAGATACAATAAGTGATAAGGAAATACCTATACATGTCATGCATGTGGGATCTCACTGTATTTGTGTGTGTGTGTGTGTGTGTCCTTGTGCATTTATTAGGTCGTTTGGCGAAGCTTCGAGAATGGATCAACGCTTACCGGCCTGGTAGCATCACAATGATAGATACAGGAAAGGAATTCACGCCCCCTGAACGTATCCGTATAGGTCTGTTTGGCGTGCAGGGCGAGGGGAAAAGTTCTCTGATCAACTCCATTCTGTTTGCATTCGGAGGTATGTGTATATATGAACGATTATGACATAATTATGACATAATTGCTTCTGCATATATCTAACTGAATTGTTCAAACTTCATCGACTTAACCGGCCTCTCCATTCCAGTAACAAACTTCTTTACACTTAATCTGTTGTCAAACGATCATGGGGTATAAGACTTTTTATATGCCGGACCACGTTTGTGGAACAATCTACCGAAAGAAATGAAATTAACTACATCCTTAGCACGAGTTAAATCTAATTTGAAAACTCACCTCATGAAAAATGCATTTAACCGTGATTATCACCTATTTATTTTGACTGTAAATATGTTACCTTCTCCTCTGAATTTTGGGTATCTGCGCACCTAGGAGGATTTCGGCGCATTATAAAATGCCATTACATGTATTATTATTATTATTATTATTATTATTATTATTATTATTATTATTATTATTATTATTATTATTATTATTATTATTGTTTTTCTTGTTGTTATTATTATCATTATTATTATCATTATTTATTATTTCATTTGTAACCTTGTCAAAGGGGACAGTTTATTTTTGTGTGACGTTCACCTTTCAGTGCGATGTGCAGTTATAAATTTATTGAATGGGGGGGGGGAGGGGTGAATACAAAGTTAAGAAATTACAGTTAAACCGATGAAATCAACAAGTTTTGTTTTATTGTATTTAAATAAAACAGTAGACCAGGACTAATATATGCAGTGGTTATTCTACCTTTGAAATCAACTTAAAACGAGTTTGTTATGTTTGGGCTAATTACTATAAGTTACAACTGACCACATTATTTATATGCACTCACAATAAGTATTGAACTTCTACTCTGTTTCGGCCATTCCCATGCATGTTACAGTAAATACAAGCTCTCCACCGCGATCTATTCTGTGATACTTCCTCTG
>JZLH01S0143323.1:5087-16321 GCA_001188425.1 Eucidaris tribuloides | reverse complement strand
CCTGCTCTTTATTCGTCCCATTGCCGTTATGACGTCTTGCTTACTCATATACCATACTTTCTCATTTCCTCTGTCTGTAGCATCCACTATTTTTCTCGATCTGTTTCATTTTCTTCATTCATCAGTTTCTCAAAATATCCTGCCATCGTTTTAAATCATCAATCAAAACATTCCCGTCTTCATCCTCAATCACCATAACCTTCAACATGTCTTTTCCATCCCTCTCTCGCTGCCTAGCCAGTCTGTTCATTTGCTTTTCTCCCCCCTTTGTGTCAAAGTTCTTGTACGGCTCATCGTATGCTTCACTCTGGCCTTTGCCACTACTTTCTTCATTACACATACATTCATTATACTTTTACATGCTTGTTTATACTTTCATTATCCCTCTATTCATCCCGTTTCTTGTTTGCCTTCGTCTTCATCTCCATTACGGTCTCCTACACGTCCTCATTCCACCACGTCTTTTTATCCCCCTTCCTCCTTCCAGATGATGCCCCAAGATCCTTTCCTCGTGATCTCTTTTACAACTTCCACTATATCTATCGACTCCTTCGATTTATTCTCTTACAATTCCTTACACACCTCCTCTAGAAACTTGTGCCACATTCTTCCTCCAGTTTTCATCATTAGATGTTTCTTTCAACCTTTAGTGTCCTCCGCTTTTTTACATATCAATTTCCTAGCGATCTTTTACTTTCTTTATGGTCTAGAGTTTTGCAATACAATGGTAAACTGGAACTAAAACCGTCGTTTTGGGCACATATTTCGCCATTGTAACAAATCTACAAGCTGTATATACTATTGACACGAGATTTATGATAATCAAATGTTTCTCTTTAAGGTAAGATCAAAATATGTGACCAAAGTCAATGTTATCATCCGCGGAATTGAGTTTAAAAACTTCCTGTTTGGTCAAAAATCTCGTGGAAGATCCCTGTTTTTCCCATATTTTCTGATTTTGCCGCCTCATAAAATGAAAGTGCGCCATTGGTAAATATATTGACAATGAGTATTTGTAGTGGGAAGTCTAAGGATTCTAAAAATGTAAAAATCAAATTTTATTGGTTAGGAGAAGGCCCGCGGAATTGGCAAAAATCAAACACAAACGTACATTTTCTCTCTGCCCAGCTGCACGCAGCCTTTATTATTATGCGTTTGAGTGTGAATGAGAACAATGACAGCAGTCCGTCGCTCTCTGCTATACACAGGACGGTGTGAGAGAGCAGTGACGCATGACCAGTGCGGTACCTCGGATTTCTCTGCACAAAAGAGGATCGTTTTGTTTTGTTAAGAAATTCATATGTTTCACAACTTCAAGCTCACTTTTCATACTACCACTCGTTGTCGTTTTGCCGCACTCTGTAGCAATTACCTCACAACCGGAAGTCTCTCTCAAGTCCCATCTTCTACAAAGAATATAGTCCACTTGTGTGTTCATCTACCACCACTTTTACACGTTACTCAATACAGCTCCCTCCTTTCAGAGAAAGGATTTGTCACTGCTTTCATTTTTTTTTTGCAAAGTACACTACCATCTGCCCTGCTTTGTTCCCCAAGATACACTAGTGTTTAGGGGACCTGTCACCAAGATACCCCGATAAAGTCGCACAACCCAAAGGTAAGTAAAGTGCCAAATATCTTAATCATGGTATAAAGTAGGAACGTGAAGTGTCTTCAAAAATAAAAAAGTTTTATGACCTGTACTTGTTGCAAAAGTTTGAATATTTATATTTTTCACCCAAAGTATTTTTCCTTCTATGTTTATATTTCATGAGGGGTGCGACTTTATCAGGGTATCGTGGTGACAGGTCACATTTACACAATATTATTTTGGGGGCATGCAAAAGAGAAGTACTGCAGGTTTTTCAAGGCTTCACTTCTTACATCTCACTAGAGATATGGATAGCATGTAGGACCATAACATTCAAATGGAGACACTGTTAAAGAATGAACTCAAGTTATTTTTTATCTTTCATCAGGCATATGGGCTGTGCAGAGTATGCGAGGGTCACAGAATGCGATATGGAGGCGAATCAACTTGGAGGCAACCGCTGCGATTAACCAATTATATCACTCTCACGGATAATCGTGGTTTGAAAGACTTCAGCAAGGATCACATCAAAACCATCATGCCCCAAATACGTGAGTGTCTATATAACTTCAACTTTTTGTATGCTACATTTTAATGTACCGAATCAAGATAGTTATTAATCTCTTCTTTGAAGATTTTGCGTCGCGGAAACTGATAAACATGGATAATTATTTCACTCTCAATCCCCCCACACACACACATTCACATACACACACGTGAGTATTTACACAGTGATACAGGACTATAAACCCTGCACCTTTACCTTTACACACACTATGTGATCTAGGCTTATACACGCATGGAATGTTCGAGACCATGCCCGTTTGGAGCTCGGGTGCTAATAATGTTTCAGCATCCGTGGCTCTTTTGAAAGGGAACACCCTCAGAAGTGTTGTTCTTCCATTTTTATCCTAACTACTTCTTTCTAAAACACCTGACCACCTTCTTTTGTGCTTGTCATATTTATTTGCATCATATAACAGCCTGTCTTGAGACCCCACGCCCAACTTATTTTTTTTTGGGGGGGGGGAGGGGGTAGGGGGAGGGGGGAGGGGGTAGGGGGCAGTTCATATTTTTACGTCATTAAACAACCTGCTTTGCGACCACTGTTCCCAGAGGCCTGTAACAAATGGCGAAACATATTCTTATCTCATATACACGATGTATAAATTCATTTTACAGGTGGAGAGCTCGGAATTGATGGAAAGACAAAAGTCAGTAAGGGTGAACCGACTGATTGTACAGTTGTCGTTTTGAAATATAAGTGAGTAGACAATCTTCCCCCTTTAGCAATAACTTAAACGTATTAGTTATTGTACTATATTGTGTAGAGGTATTCGAACTGGATTTGGAAAACACGTGAAGTACTTTCCAGTCGATGGGTATACCCCCACCATCGCTAGCCACCTGTGTTGCTTTGTAAAAAAACAAAAACAAAACCGGGATCTAGATGCCGGGAAATCACAGCCTTACCCTCATACACAGCGCTTTCACCCTAAACACCCTAAACACCTTAAAACACCAAAAAAATGTGGACAGTTATGCTGTCACTAGCAAAATATACACAGATGAATATCAGCATATGACATATAATCTCCAGTGGAGAAAAAATGTCCAAGACACAGCATTCTATAGGCGAAAACAGGAATGGTTGCTCATCGAATTTCACACTTAAAAAGCACTCAATGATTGAGTTTTTGTATTAGTTACATTATTATTAATTAATTATAATTCTATTTCTCACAGCCCCACTACTGGGATTAAAGTCTGCGATGAATTTCTGCGGATTCTGCCCTACTAATAATTAAAAAAAATCGCCGTGAAATTAAGCGAATATTTTGGCTAAGAAGCCTTTTATGCTCCGCCCCAACGAAGTTTCGGAGAGTATCATGTTTTCGGCGGCTTGTCCGTCCGTGCGTCCGTCTGCTCCGTCCGTCCCGCTCCGCTCACGTCCGTTACCGAAGCTCGTTACCGCGATAAGCTTTGAGAACCCCCAATCGGACATGTTGATGGCCCTAACTTAGGACTAAGTATGTACTATGAGCCACCAATGACTGATTAGATTTTGGAGCTGAAGGTCACAAGGGCTCAAAGGCTCAACGGGCCTTAAATATGTCTGATTTGGGCCTCGCTTACGCGATACACTTGAGGTGGCCTGGTCGCCGCATTGCCCCTATGTAATTTGGGCATCAAAGTATGTATGATGACGCGCCCACCAATGAAACCCTGATTGAGATTTTGGCGGCCCTGCAAAGGTCAAAGCGTCAAAGGTCACCGCCGCCCCATTAAATATGTCTGATCAAACGTTGCGCGCCCCCTCGCTTACCGCGATACTTGAGAACCCCTGATAGAAATTGAATGCCTGCTAATCTCAGCGACCAAGTAGTTACTTGAGCCACCAATGAACCTGATTAGATTTTGCCCCAGCAGCTCAAAGCTTGCCTCAAAGGCGTCAGGGCCCCGGCACCTTAAATATGGTGTGATTTGCGCCTCGTACCCGATTAACTTAGAGAGCGGCTCCTGGTCGGCTTTTGTCATGTAACTTGGCCGTGAAGTATGCATTATATGGCCCAACCAATAAAACTAATAGCTTTTTGCTGGGCCCCTGAAAGCGCCTCAAGTCCAAAGGCTCACCGGGCCTTAAATATGTCTGATTTGGGCTCCATTCCACAATACCTTGAGAGCGGCGCCTGGTCGCGCATTGTGATGTAAACTTGCGGTGAAGTATCTATTATGAGGCAGCCACATGAACCTGGATTAGATTGGGGCTAAAGGCTCAAAGGTCCCGCCCGCTAAATATGTCTGATTCTCGGCTCGTTACCGCCGATAAACTTGAGAAGCGCCCCAGTTGATTTTCATGTAACGTGGCTGAAGTATGCCTATTATGGGGCCACCAATGAACCTGATTGATTTTGGAGTTCAAAGCGTCAAAAGGTCGAAGTAGCCGCCGCTTTAAATATGTCTGATTTGAGGCTCGGGTAACCGGATAACTTGAGAGCCCCGGTGCGTCGGATTGTGATGCAAACTTGGGTGAAGTTTTTTATAAGGCCCAATAACTCATTAGATTTTGCCGAGCTGAAAAGCGTAAAGAGTCAAAGGTCACCCGAGCCTAAAATATGTCTATTGGCGGCATTGTTACCATATAACTTGAGAACGGCCTGTGCAGATTGTATGTTATTGGCGCTGAAGTTGCTATCTATGAGCCCCCAACTAACTGATTAGATTTGGCCCCGAGCCTCAAAGCGTCAAAGGCTCATCGGGCCTTAAATGTCTGATTTGGCTCTTTACTGCCTGAGTAACTTGAGCTATGACTTTTCCGATTTTGATGCCCTAACGTGCCGAGGAGCTTCCTTTAAAGCACAATTTACTGCATTCGTGTTGGAGTTGAAAGGTCAGAGGTCAAAGGCCTCACCGGGCCCTTAAATAGTTATATTGCCGCGCCTTGGCTTAGCCGATAACTTGAGAGCGGCTTAATTGGGATCTTTACTGTAACTTGGGTTCAAAGGTCACATGCCGCGATTATCATTATGCTTATTCAATCTAATTGGTCTTGCTACCCATGCCGCCTAACTTGCCAAGCTTTTCAAATTACTGCAGGCAAAATTGGATGGGAGCTGCCAGGCCCTGCGCGAGGCATACCATCCGACTCGCGCCCGCAGTCAACTGCCTGCTAGTTTAAACTAGTTGTTTTTCGAAAGCCAGCGCGTTTTTTTCTATAGTTCAGTATGCATAATACATACATTGTTTATTCACTGTTACGTTGATAAAATAAACAGGAAAGGTGGAGAGAATTATACGAATTGTAGAATTGTACTGTTGCTTGAACACTGTTTTGTTTTGTTTGTGATTTTTGTCTTCATTGCTCTATGTATCTGTTCACGGCCTTTGCTGGAAGTCAGCTTTCAGCTGAAAGCAGGCTTTTTATTCCGTGATTAAATGAAACAAACAAACAAACAAACAAACAAACAAACAAACAAACGTGCGTTATCGTGTGTTAGTGCACTCATGTATAAATATACAGTTGGATACACGTCTGCACCAGTCTGTTATCCATCAATTAATTTCTATTCTTCCCATCATGCTGAAACGAAATCTTTGTACAAAATCGAACTATAAATTTACATTATGTTGTGTATTTCATTTTCAGAGTCCTTAGTTTAAAGACACGAGTTAACATTTTGGAACTTCTATTAAAAAATGTGAAATTTTGATGTCTGAGCTACATAAAAGTGCTTAAATAAATAAATAAATCAATCAATCAATCAATCAATCAATCAATCAATCAATCAATCAATCAATCAATCTATCAATCAATCAATCAATAAATAACATACCAAAATTTGGTATTATATGCCTTTAATAAATATCCCCTGTTGCTCCGGTCGAGTATAAAATAGACTTCTAACACAGTAGTCTTCGGGAGGAAATAGATAAGGTCAGGAGAATGTAATTCTTGATACCGTAGATTTTCACTCGTTTACAGCACTTAATAATCTTTTTGAACTTCTTGAAGTACACTTTTTCAGGTCTTTATTATTAGACCTTATCAAAGACACTTACAGTATGGAGGATAACGGTATATAGTTCAGATTTTTTTAAAACTGTGTTCATTGTTAACTCACGGTGTATTTAAGCTAGAAGGTCCTATTCACACTTCGAAAACTTGGCATAACTTGACATAATGGGGGGGGGATGCCTCGAGAACCAAATTAGTTGAAGCATACCAATATATATACCGGTTGGAGTGTTTATTCAGACTGGTCTTGAATTTGTTTCCTTGAGGAGAAACAAATATTAATTTGCTAGTATTCAAATAATCTCGAGCCCTGGTAGACATTTATCTCATAGAAAGCTACACAACCAAGTTTACCGTCACAGTATTTTTTTGATAGCAATTGTTCAATAATGCATAATGACTACGAAATTTTCACAGCAGAAACTTAAAACAGTATACTTGATTCTGGTATTATTGTTTGATAATTGAGGACTACGTCCAGTCTTGTTATTTCCCTTTAAAACTTTATGTTTAACCCTAAAAGGACTGGGGGGGGGGGCATGATGCCTCCTTGACGTTTCGCGCAATTATTTCGAAACGCACAATAGTAATACCGCACAATCCTATGACGTTTTTCTCTGAAGTCTCGCGTAACGTTTGAGATCAAATTCGAGACAAACGGGTACAGCATCGCGACGCCCCATGACTTTTTATGAGACAATATCATGCCAAAAATGGCTGAAAAGTGGCTCATTTATGTGATTTGTGTTCAAAGTCAATGGAATTTGTCTGATATCTTGAAATTCATGAAAAGGTCATTATTTTCTATTATAATTGACCTTCAGAATTAATTTTCAGGTGATTTTAGTTTTCAAATGGTCTGCAATACATTTCATGGAAAAAACAATGGAAAACAAAAGTTGCAAAAACAAGGAAATACATAAGAATTCGAAAAACAAAGAAATACGTAAGGAAAAATTTGACTTTCGCAATTTTAAATAATGAAAACTAATTAAGAAGGTCGCAAAGATAACTTCTGCAAAAAATTACAATATTTCAAATGAAATTGAGTGTTCTATATGCAAATCATTTTTTTCATGCATAATATTAATTAAAGATTGATTTTTTTCTCAAAAATTACTAAACAGACTTAGCGTTTATGTTGTAATATATTACGTATACGACTTTGAGTTTTTGTTGAAAGGACCATATACCAAAATTTCAGCGCGGGTCGCTGCCTCCCACGCTCGAGATCAGAAGGGAGGCCATATCCCCCAGTCCTCAAACCTGGACAATAGCCCCAAGTCCTTTTAGGGTTAAAGACGTTTATCGCCACTCGAGATTGATTGCATATAAATGAAAATCAGAAAGTACATAATCAGATTGATAGATGATTTATGTTGATGTTTTCCGTCACTATAGATCATAACCCTATCGTTGTTGTTATACGTTCCGATCTGGAATCAAAGATAGACAGGGCTAAGTGAGGGATTATATCTTCGTTATGGTGCAGATACAAACAAAGATGTAATCTTCTTTATGGAGAACTACACCCGACGAAATCATGCCAGAGTCCATGAGAAAACACTTATGGAATGGTTGCGATTCTTGAACTTGCCTCGAAACTCGCAGATGATATTTGGCCGACAGGCATATTTGAAGAATCGGAACAAAGCCCCGGGAAAAGCCGATTCCCGCTCCAAACAGTGATGGCTTGTATTATTTCCTAAGTTTTACATTCTTCAAACTCGTGAAATGCATCGATGGACAACCACATTACTTTGATCTTGAATATTTTACTCTCATTCTTTGTCCTGGAACTTTTCGGCTCTAGGAATTCTTTCAAGACAGTAGATCTTGGGAATGTGAAATAAAAAAAAGAACCTTAAAACAGGAATAAGAGTAACAAAATAACTAGATTTGAATTGTCACTGAGACACGAATTAGGGTTGATCCCACGTCATCTGTAGGCTTACATGTAACTCCAGTCACGAGTATATGACTAAATTTCATTTTCATTATGACGTCTTTAGCGATACGGATGTGTATGAATTAATTAAGGATTACAAAATTGAATTGCCAATGTATCCCAAACTGCAATCGAGGATATGAGGATTTTTTTACAGATTTGACACGCGCGTACGCGTCCGTTATTACGCGCCGTGCGCGCCACATGGATATTTCCAACATGTTTGACCTTGACTATCTGACATGTGTGTAAATTTAGGTCATGTTGATTAGGCTCAGTTCATGAGATATACAGGAAATCCGTTTTTTTAAACTACTGTACGTCATAGATGACGTCACGGTATGACTGGTCGTCATTGACAAGATTGTCAGTTTTGCAGAACTTATATGACACATAATCGATGAAAATTTTGCAACATTCCAAGGGACATGCCAGTCACGAATATGGACTACATTGAGATTTTCATTAATGAGTCATAAGACGACGTTCATCGAGATTAAAATAACAAATGACGATAATAAAATACATATCTAGGCATCATAGCCTATCAGAACAGCAAAGCAAACGTGAAGTCATGGGGTATTCTAGTTAGATTTTATTGACTGATTTTAAAATGCACGTTAGTCGATGTGCGGCGCGCGCGCGTTTGACGTTTTCTGGCGCGTACGCCTTATTTTAGGTCCTTGGTTTGGAAATGGTTCGAATATGATGTAGATTCAGTCAGGTATCAATAACCATTCGAAAAAAGGACGCGGAAATCGATCACGAAACGTGTAGTGCGCGCCGAAAAAAACGCTGCATCTTACGCGCGCGTACCAGAAATGCGCCAAATTGTCCTGAAACGTATGCAGACAAAATCCTAGGTCGATTGGAGCATTTTTAAGATTTGACGCGCCGTAGGCGTCGTCGTTGACGCGCGCGCGCACGTGGCTTTGTCCAGAGCGGAGGAGGGGGATTGATCTTTGACCGGACCTTGACATGTGGCCAAATTTTGGTTTACGTAGTTCGACTTCAGTCATGAGATGATTGATTTAATAGATTTTGATTCAAATGACGTCATAGATGAGTCACGGTATGAATCTGATCAACTATAAATGACTTACGTCATTTTTGAGATCATTGTATGACACATGATATGGAAAGCTTACAACATGAGATGATTATGTCATCATTGAGATATTTGCTGGACACAAAAATGTGGTCAGAAAGGAAGAAGAGATGAAGAAGAAGAAGATTTTAGAGCGAAATCAATGGTGATCCGCAACGTGTTTACACGTTGCGGTATCACCTATATTTAATTCATTTTCTATCTGGACTACCTTTATCCAGAGGTAGAACGTTTCACGTCCGATCGGGAACTTCATTTTCAATGCTCGTCTGAATTTTTGGTGGCGAGAATTTTGGCGCGTTCTAAGGGAAACTTTAGGGGGGTATGCATGTGGTGTGACTTCATTCCGCGGCCAGATCCAGGTCCAATAGTTTTTTCTACCATTAAAGTGGAGATGTTTTATTGGTGATCTGCATCACTACTGGCGGATTCACCCGTTGATTTCGTCAGTGAATCTTTATTATTTTATTTTTATTTTATTTTATTTGCGTGATCTCGCATAACGGTGTAACCGGTGCGGTATACCATTGGTATTTCGTCAAATCTTCTTTTGGTGACCCGCAATCGGTGTTAACCGTGCGGCTATCATTCATTGATTCTCTTGTTCTCAGAATCTTTCAATCTTCATTTGGTTGATCGCATATCGTGTTATACCGTTTTGCGATCACATTGATTTTTGTCAAATCTTCTTCTTCTCTCTTCTGACATCTTTTTTTGTTTGTCCCATATATATCTGTGAGGAATGTACTGTCCTTTGCTATTTTTGAACTTTTCCCATGATCATGTTGGTCGATCATATATCTCGACCTATATGGATGTCATTATGTGATCAGTCATCCGCGACGTTTATTCTATGATGTCATTTGTCATAATCTTGTTTTATGTCATATCTCATGTTTGAATTGTTGGATATTCGTGACCTATATTTGGCCACGATGTCAACGGTCGCTGGTTCTAAGGTTCAACCTTCTGGTACGAGCCACGTTGCTTGCGCGCGTGTCAGCGGCGGACGCGTCGGGTTGCGCTTCAAATCTTAAAAAATGCCTCCAATTTCGACGTTAGGATTTTTGTCTGCTATCGTTTTTTCAGGACATTTGGCGCATTTTTGGTGTCGCGCATCGTACGGGCGCGCGTTTTTTTCGCGCGCTACCATTTATGTGATCGATATTCCGCTGTTTTTTGATGTGTTATTGAATAATTCTCTGATTCTTGTGAATTTCTACATCATTTTTCGAACTATTTCCATAATTCTTCAAGTGGACTGGATAATGAAGGCTGTACGTCGCCTCTGGGAAGTTGAATTACGCATCTGCTACGCTTGCACATTTATGACTTTGAACTGTTGCACTTTAAATCAGTCCTAAATCTCTTGAGTAACCCGATGATTTCATGTTTTTGTTCGACTATTCTGATAGGCTTATATGTTTAGATATGATTTCATTGCGTTTCATTTTGTAATTTTATCTCTGATGATGTTCTATGACGTTAGATTATTGAAAATCATAATGGTAATCCATATGTCGTGACTGCACGTTGTGAACCGTTGGCGGTATCTACCAGTTGATTTTCGTTCAAAATTTCTTTCTTCTTCTCGTCTGCTGACCAGTTGTTGTGGTTTGTGCTCCCAACGTATCTCCAGAATGGACCATGTCCTGTCGGTTGAAACTTTCCTATGATATGTTGTCGATGAGCATGTCATTATGTGATCGTCATCGGTGACGTATCTGATGAGTATTTGTTCTAAAATCTGTTTATAGTCAAGTCTCATGAGTGAAGTAATCGAATTACTGTGCCAAATTTTGGCAATGTCAGGGTGTCGGTCGAAGTCGTAACTCTGGACAAAGCCAAGGGACGTGCGTGCTGTGGCGTCACGACGGATCGCGGTTACATGGCGTCGTCAAAATTTAAAATGCCAATCGGACTGGGGATTTTGTCTGCTATTACGCTTTCAGGACATTTGGGCCATTCTTGGTGCGGTGCGCGTATTGCGCGGTTTTTTTGCGTTGCACGTTTCGTGATCGAGAATTTCTCCGTTTTTTCAATGGTTTGATACCTTGAGCTGAATTGTTTT
>JZLH01S0143301.1:1231-11903 GCA_001188425.1 Eucidaris tribuloides | reverse complement strand
ACAGAACGTTTGATATATGACGTTTACAAAACGTTTGTGGACGTTGCAAAATTTACGTTTTGTTGTAAATCGATTGTTTGTTTGTGTGTGTGTGTGTGTGTGTGTGTGTGCGTGTGTGTGTGCGTGTTTACGTTTATGCGTGATTGAACCTATAATTTTCCACGTAGTCTGGAAAGAGCTGTTTGTGTGTATGGATGCGAGTGAGTGTACGTGTTGTATGTGCGTGCGTGCGCGCGCGCGTGTGTGTATGTGTGTGTGTGTGTTTATGTGTATGCGTGACTGGACCTAGCTGTCATGTATGTTTTCGTGTGTCTGGATAGCTGTGTGTGTGTTTGTGTGTCTGTGTGTGTGTGTGTGTGTGTGTGTGTGTGTGTGTGTGTGTGTGTGTGTGTGTGTGTGTGTGTGTGTGTGTGTGTGTGTGTGTGTGTGTGTGTGTGCTTGTTTGAATGTACATTATGATCGATCCCTCTATTCAATAAATCCCCTCCCCCTGGTGTCCCGTGGGACACATGTTCATCCAATCTAGCTTGGTAACTGTGAAACAGTCTAAAACACACTCGGCTATCGCCTTGTGTGTTTCAGACTGTTCCGCAGTTACCTCGTGTCGATAATTTTGACTAATGTCCTCAGTGATATGCATTATTTGTATAATAACACATTATTTGAAAAGAAATCAATGAATAGAATTTCTCCTTTCTTCCCAAGGCGGACAGATGATCAAATACAGGTGCACCCAAGATAAAGGGGCTGGAACCCCCCAAAATAACATTTTTTCGCCTCCCTATAGGGGTGGGTTGTTAATTCACACTAGCATCGTAATTCGATTTCATATTTGCCGTCAAAACGGTTTTTAATTTGTTTTTATATTTACCACAAAGGGACTTCTTTATTCAATTAACATAAACAACAGTAAACAATGTATATGAAAATGTCAAACACATTAGCACTATTGCGATATTAATACATCCATAAGATTATCAAATTTACTTAATTCTGTGAACACCTTTTACTTTTTCTTGTGTTTTTCAATTTCGTATCTAGATTTAATAATCATGTTAAAACAATCAACGAAATCTCTTTTAGATAAGTTTGCTTCTCGTTTTTTTTTTTTTACTGATATGAGCTTTATAAATTGAGAACAATGCATAGTTTAAAACCAAATCAATCAATTTTGTATCTTGTGAACTATTATATTTATAAATTATGAATTGAGATTTTATTCTAAAAGATGCTGATTTGAGATATATTCTTAATAAATGTTCAACATATAACCAAAAAAATTGAACTTGTTTACAATCAAAGAAAACACGATAAATACTCCCTTCTTTGTGACATTTTGTGCAATTACGTGTATCCCTTATTTTCCATTTGTTTAAATTAATCGGGATTGGTAGTAAATCATACATGAATCTAAAATTAGAATGTATTAAAAAGCTATCTTGTACTTTGGTAAGTTTAAATAACCAAATATCTTTCCATGCAATTTTGTTATCTATGGCAACTTTATAAGACCAAAATGTTTCTGCTCTCGATGTTTCTGTCTTTCTTTTTATTAATTCTGAATAAATAAGCTTATTTGGAAGAGTAGTAGTGGATAACGGTTTTTTGAAAATCGTGAATGTAGACTCAAGAAGAATGTTTTCTTTAAAATAATGAACATGTGAACATTATTAATTTCTAAATGTTTTATCCAATTTTGTGGTAAAGAAGCGATGCATCTCACATATTCAGAGAACCAGTTTCCGTCCGAAACTGTGCCCAACTTATTTTTTATTTCATTTACATAGAGCAAACCATTCCTCTTTACCAGATTTCTGACAAAATATGTATTTGATCTTATCCAGTTTCCGAATACATCTTCCCTTTGTAGCGTATATTTACATTTAACCATAACATTTCTTTACAGATGTCTTGGCTACGTTCCAGATTTCGAATAACATTCGGATTTTGAAATTTTAAAGAAAATTGAGTGTAAAGTAAATTATGATAAAATTCTGGAAGTTTAAACTTTATCGTAAACAAATATTTCGGATCACACTTGCAGTTCATAGTTACATCGTTTCCCCCTAGCTTTTCCAACCAATACTCAAACATCCATTTCCACTTACCATGAGAGTCATCTTTGTATTTTGAAAACCACATCAATTTCATGCTATCAAGTTGCAAACGAAAATCTATCATTCTTAAACCCCCCCCCCCTTTTGATATTCATTTATTACATTGGATCTCTTAACTTTAGCCGTTGCTGAACCCCACAAAAAATCAAAAACATATATCTAGTTGTGTCAGTATATTTACCGGACATAGTATTGATTGCGCCACATAAGCTAAGTTTGACAGTACCATAATTTTTAATACAAATATTTTACCTTTATAGGTAAGATTTCTCAATCTACACATATCTAACATTGTTTATTTTTTTGAATTTTTTCCATCGACCAGTTCATTTCAATTGATATTGTGTTATTTTTCGAAAAGCTGATACCAAGTTATTTTTACAAAGTTATCGGACCACGGAATACCTCATATATTTCGTTCAGGTATTGCTCGACCAAGCCACATAGCATTTGTTTTGTCCAAGTTTAATTTCACACTAGATACTTGACCAAAGTCATGGATAAGCTTTAATGCCCTTTCAACCGATGTTACATTTTCCGCAAAAATAGTTATATCATCTTCTAGCTGCAAGACAGTAACCTCCCTTGAATTATTTTCTATATAAATCCCCCTCAATAACGTATCACTTCTTAATTTATTACCAAGTACCTCGATCGCTAAAACAAACAAAAGAACAGAGAGCGGGCAACCTTGCCTAACGCCTCTGGTTGGAAAAAAAAGTTATCTGTGAAGTGACCGTTAACCACAATAGTGTTAAAGATATTTGAATAGAATACTGTGACCCATTTTCTGAACATGTTTCCAAAGCCAAAACGTTGTAGACACATATCAATAAAATTCCATTCTAAAGTGTCAAACGCTTTATAGAAGTATACAAACAAAAGACACCCTCCAACACCTTTCATTTTTGTATAGTCAATAACATCTTGAATCAGTCGTGCGTTGCACGTACTATTCCGACCTTTTATGTATCCTGCTTGGTCGTCGTTAATTAATTCTGGTAAAACTTTCTGTAATTTATTTAAAAGAACAACAGCTACCAATTTATAGTCTGTATTCATCAGGGTGATTGGTCTCCAATTGTTGATATCGTGCTTGTCCACAAAAGAGATATAATACCTTTCCTTTGTGAATATGCAAAAGACCCTCTGTTAAAACCTTCATTTAGAGTCTTGATAACTAAATATTTCAGTTCTGACCAAAATTCTAAATAAAATTCGACCGTTAGTCCGTCACTGCCCGGTGTTTTGTTTAGTTTCATATTCTTAAGTATACGTGGGTAATTTCATCTGCTGTTATCAGGCCTTCGCTTAACTCAGCGTCGTTTTCAGTAAGCACTGGGCCAACAACATTATTAACATACTAGTAGCCTTGGCGCTTTGCGCCTCAGCAGCTCGGCTGAAAGTTTTGCGCAACAACAACAACAACTACTACTCAGAGGTGAATCCAGAAATTCTCAAAAAGGGGGTGGGCCCCTGTTTGGCTGATAATGATTTAAAAATTACCAAAAAGAGGGGCCCGCCCTTGGATCTGCCTCTGGTACTTCATCTACTACTACTACTACTACTACTACTACTATATGTACTACACAGAAAAATTTTCTGGGTCACAACTGGGTCACTTGACACATTTGATGTGAGTCACTTCTATTTAACTTACCTAGATGGGTGAAGTGACCTAGATCGTTAAGTGCAGTGACTCGTCTGAATTATGACAGTGGGTCAACCCACTTAGTTGTCTGTTAATATCCAATGTGACTCACTTGCATTGCTGCAAGTGATTCAAGATCGAACATTTGACCCACATGCACTTGTTGTGGGTCATTCCAATCACGAAAGTAGATGGGTAAAGTGACTCAGTTACATATGGTTACTGGGTCAATTTCGATATGTGACCCACTTGCGTATTGCAAGTAGGTAAAGATCGATTTGACTCACTTGTAGTTAGGATAGCAGGTCACCGAATGGAACTATGGGATTGTTCACCAATGTTGACAATTTTCGCACCGCCGTTGGTCGGGCGTCGCGTCTGGCGTTGTACTTGTATGTCACTATGTGTATGAAATCTGTTTGGCTGACTCTGAACAGGTAAGATTTAAGATTAAAACTAACTTTATGAAATTCAAACGTATATTACATCAAAGCTTTAGCAATACACTACACGTAGGTGCGGCGCTAATGTCTGTATAATGATTCATGTAGGGTACACAAATCACAGCATGTTGAACTGCCGTAAATTAATCACTTTCATGGGAAATTCCCGGGGGGGGGGGGTCACTTTCATTAAGGTTTACACCATGTGCGTGTGAAAAACGAGTAAAAAGGGTTTTTTTTTCACGGTCAGGCGATGTACGCGCGCGCGCGTACATCGATAAGCCTCAAAAGGCACACATGGGGATAGCTCTATACTTTTGTGTACAAAGTAATGGATGACCTTTCTTATGCAGGTATAGCACAAAAAATTGCTCTGAAATTCAGACTTTTACAACACTCTACTGAAATATTGCTTTGATATGGCTAGTCTATGATCTGTTAAACATTATATGTTATGCAAATTAAGGACTCAACATTTCAGAAGTCTGTTTTAATTTTTCTAACGTGATTGTGGGTCCAGCATTTAAATTTTGCGACAGCAATTTTATAAAGTTGCTATTGCATTCAAGTCGCACAGTGCAAACTTTGTTCGTTTTTTCGAGTAGAGGGCGTATGTGGCCCATATAGCTCTGCTTAGGACCACATTACAGTAGGTGTGTCAAAAGGATGATATTCTGTAACTGTGTAGGAATATAAAGATAAATACTTAACCGGTATTTGTGAAAGGATATTTTAGGAGTCGGTACTTATTAAGATCACTCCTGTTTCTCCTGTTATCAGCTATCAACGACTGTGAGAGTGAGATATGTCAGAATGGCGCCGCATGTCAGTTGCAGTCTAATCTCTACGGTTACGTGTGTATATGCACCCGGGGCTACGTGGGAATCGACTGCAAAAACCGTAAGTCTTAAATAACACTGTCTAGTTAATACATTGATTAATTTCATCATCAAACTCTTTAATGACTGAATAAACTAAAATTTGACAAAATGAAATAAATTGCATAATGGTAAATTAAATCTTCTTTAGCTCACAGATCCCTTGATGTATGGAACTCGACACAGAATTGATACATTACCAACATTTTGTATATACGTAGCGAATAGATTTACTTCTTTTATAATACACCTTTGGAAATACAATATACGATAGGTATAAGTTACAGACATTACTGATGTTTTGTATGCAAAGTGGGATTCCGTTAAATTACATTGCTAACACGTTTTGTCCCTGAATATTCATTCAAATATCATGCCTTGAGTATAAAACAATAAAGTCAGTATCAGTCTATATAGAAGTGTTAACAAAATACTGTACGTAAATGTGCTGACATTTTTTTCTTTTATTCAGTCATTTCGTCAGTTCTTGTCTGAGCAGCCCATGTCTTAACGGAGGTCATTGCGTCAAGCAGCCAGGCTTCACCTATACCTGTACCTGCATCAGTCAATTCAGCGGACCAAACTGTTCCGAGCGAAAGTAGCCTGGTCTGTAAGGTCAAATTTTAACACAATGTACCTTTTAACTTCATTTAGGAAATGGAATGTTAGTTTTAGGTTTGGTGTTATGATATAAATAAGCTGCTTTTATAAGAACCCTAAGCATAAACATTGATTTTGATCATGTCTACTGGAGCTGTTTTAATGTGCTAGATAATGGGCGGAGGTATGCCCATCGACTACGCGGAGTCGAATTGCTCTATTTTTTGTTGTTGCTGAAAATATAGTTCACGGGATGTTCTGTCATTTGTTGGGTGCCACTTTGGCACCTTTGGGCATTTTGAAATAAAGTTCCCCACCCCCAGAAAAAAAATGACCTCATGGGGTTACACAGAATTAAATATTGTGAGTGCTTCAACTTCACTTTTCAATTTGTCAAATTATTCATCTCGACTCAAGGATTTCACATTTATTCTTTTTTCAATGTGCCTTATGGTTCTTGAGGAATGGGCCTTGAAAGGTCAAAGGTACATGTACATGTGTCAATATTGAACAAGGGTCAAAAATAAAATCGCTCTGATTTTTGTCATAATGATCACAAATTATCCATCTATCCACAAGGATTCAGAAGAAAAAAAAACAGTTTGCAGTACCTCTGATAGTCCTTGTTCATGTGCTTTCAGATCAAAATATCATAGGTCACCTTTGGGCTATATGGCTATTGATTTATCTTTGTTGCACAATATCTCGACAAGATGACATCGTACATGGTGCAAACTATTAAATCCTCATAGGTAAACAAATAATTTGAGACCATTTGGCATAAGATTAGAGCAACTTTATTTTGAGCCCTGTACAAAATCAATATTTAACTTTGACCTTTCAAGGCCCATAGATCCAGAATCAAAAGTCGCATTGAAAAAAGAAACACATTTTCTTGAGTCAAAACGAGCAATTTGAGAAATGAAGTTGAAGTACTTTCAATTTGTACCCCTGTGTAACCTATGATGTAATTTTAGAGGAATTTTATTTCAAAATGTCCAAGAGTGCCAAAGTGGCACCAGATGAAACCTGAGGTATGTTTTAAAAAGTTGGCTGTCCTGCATGAAAGTTAGGCTCTGCTTACCTGGCCCAAAAATGGCAAATTAAAATGTAGGGCTGTAGGCCTGTACCACGTTACCACCTCAGCTTGGTATGCAACTTTCTTTTACAGCACTCAAGAGAGTGGTCTTTTACTTTATTTTTGAAGAACCTTGAACCTTGAACTCAACCTTGTTGAGATAAATTTAAGACGGCATAGATTTTGTAAACTCTTTTGATTTTGCTTCAATCCAATGGGTTTTATACACAGTGAATGCTTCATCAATATCATCACTGCAAGTCCTTTAGTAGAGGACCAGCCTGTAGGTCCCGTGACCAAAGTCTGGGAACAAAGGTTTGAAAGTGGTTTCGGCTTCCCTGATGGATTTTGAACATTTTTGACTTGGGCTGGCCGCTTCGAACTTCCGGGCATTTTGGGTTGGGGTCAATTAAAGTTCACACAGGGGTCAAAAATTAAAGTTGTTTAAATTGTGTCAACATGCATATCAAATTACTCGTCTACTCACAAGGATTCCAAAAATGTATAGTTTGCTCTGCATTCGATGTCAAATGAGGGCGCTACAGCCCAAAATATGGAAAGGTCAACGCACTTTCGATGTCGGGTCAAAATGGTACCTTGACCAATTTTGGTGATATTGGTGTCTAATCATATGTTTTCCCACACAAGAAATTCAACTATGTACTTTTTAAGTGTAAAAATTTGAATCTTAACCTTGAAATTGAAAGCATGAGAATAATGTCATGATCCAATGATAATGTATAGCATATTGCTGCATAGACTTAGTGTGGCATACTAATTTTTGAATTTCAAGGTTAAGAATCCAATTTCTCCATTTAAAAAATACATAGTTGTATATCTCATGTAGGAAAACATATGATTAGACACCAGTTTCACCAAAATTGGTCAAGGAAACATTTTGACCCCACATCGAAAGTGCGTTGACCTTTCCATATTTTGGGCTGTAGCGCCCTCACTTGACATTGGATGCATAGCAAAGTATACATTTTTGGAATCCTTGTGAGTAGACGAGTAATTTGATATGCATGTTGACACAATTTAGACAACTTTGATTTTTGACCCCTGTGTGAACTTTAATTGACCCCTACCCAAAATGCCCGGAAGTTCAAAGCGGCCAGCCCAAGTCAAAAATATTCAAAATCCATCAGGGAACCCGAAACCACTTTCAAAACTTTGTTCCCAGACTTTGGTCACGGGACCTACAGGCTGGTCCTCTACTACTTTGATTAAGATGGTTCGTTAAGTGGTAGCTGTCAAAAATACATTGAGACAAGCCTAAAATACAGGGCTTTGCAAACTGGTGACATCTTTTGTTTACATCAACAGATTTTTTACTTGGTTTTCCGCAATTTTAAGATTGAAATTCCATGTGTTTTTGGCAGAACACATATTACATGTACATGTATGTACAATATATTTGGGGTACTCTGAAGTGTATATACGTAAAATTTTGTTTTGAACATGGGATAGTTCATACTACTTGGTATCTTGCAATGTTAGTAGACTTTATATGTGTAATAATTATATGTATGGAATTTTGACAAATTTCTTGCACGTTTTATTGTTCTGCATTTAAAATAAACACTAGACAAAAACTAAGTTCCCCCATTTTCAAAATACCATAACTTTCTAACAAAACAAATTTTAGCAGAGAATGTTTGCAGGGGTGTTTTTACACTCATTGCCTAACTTCAGTGTAAAAATGAGGTTAATCCGTCAGGTCATGCATGAGTGGGTATGCATTAAAGGTATAATTGTCACTTTCAAAAGTCACAGGAGTCATTTATTATGCCAGAATAGCAGTAAAAATTGTACAGTATTTTATGCTTTGTTGATAAAGTGTGATCACTCGACCATGACATGAATACAATCTTTAATGTTTGTACAATTTGTGCTGATACGTTTTGCGGAAAAATATCCAATTTCATTTTTTCAATAAACTTAACGGATTTTACAATTACCGGTACAAAATTTAGGAAGGATGATTTTTTTTTTATTGAGCACACTGAACCGAAAATATGTGGAAAGTGTTTGGGAAGGTGTAAGGGGATCAAACGATAAATGATTACCAGAAATAGCATTAAGTGGTTCATCAGCAACAGAATTTATCAAAATCCTATATCACAAATCGCCAAAATAACCCTTGTGAATTTTGAAAAGTGACGTTTATACCTTTGATATGTACTCACTCAAGCATGGCTTGATGGATCAACCATATTTTCACCCAGAAGTTTGTCAATTAGTGCAGAAATACTCATTTTAAATTATTTTCCTCAAAACTGTTTAGTTTAAAAGTTATGGTATTTTGAAAAGGGGGAACTTACTTTTTGTGTAGTGTTCAGATTCAGTGCCCTCAAGACCTATTTAGTGGGCTTTCATCTGCAATTTATAAACTTATGCAGATCATGCAGACAGCCTCATTCATGGTGTTTGGAGGATATCCTGATTGTTTTGTCTGTAATTCAAAAATGTTTTAGGTATTTCAATGTATACATTTTGGAATAGTGATGATGTACAAAAAAACAACAACACTAAATCAATCAAAAAGAGATACAGTTTGTATTGTGCAAGGTATTAAAATGAGATTGTTGGAAATAAAATCATTTGTATTGTATTTAGCATGGCAATCAGAATATATCGTCGGTGAATTCACGAAGTGGCACGCGCGACCGAAGATGCGCAAAATCACTTTTCGAGTAAAACGCGAATAAAGATTTGATCAGTCTTTCAACTGCTCATTGCGATTTGTTATGAAGCTAAACTGTATGATTCAAGCACAGATAGAAAGCCAAGACTCTACTCTTGCCTTACATGTCGAAATGTCCTTAAACTAAGTTCAAATTTTAACACAGTAAAGCTTCAAACGCAGGTGTCGTTTTGTAGAAAATGTTGCTTCAGTGAAGGAAGAATCCACGAAGTGGCACTTCGTGTAGAAAGCAAGTACGATTTTGCGCGCACGAACCGGCACAAGCGCTCGTGTTGCGCTGTAGTGTCGCGCGCGCAAGAGAAAAAAATTCACGAACCGGCACAAGGGCGCGCGCACCGTTGAGTTTTATGTACAGAAATGAATGGTGCGTTACGGCGCGCGCTCGCTTTTGCCGGTTCGTGGATTTTTCTACTGTAGATTTTCAGGCTCGTGTCTGTTTGGCACTTAAATTATCTTTTAAATTAGAGAGAATTGGGTTCTAAAATTTTGTGAAATGAAAGACCATGGCCACAGAATGACAAAACTGAAAATAACTCAAATTTGACTTTGGACGCAATTTTGGAGGTTTGTGCCACTTCGTGAATTCAGCGACGATATTATGAAGCTTGTATTGCGCAAGGCATTCAAATGAGATGGTTGGAATTAAAATCATTTGTATTTAGTATTACAATTAAAATGGATCAAGTTTGTATTGTGCAAGGCATTCAAATGAGATTGTTGGAATTAAAATCATTTGTATTTAGTATTACAATTAAAATGGATCAAGTTTGTATTGTGCAAGGCATTCAAATGAGATTGTTGGAATTAAAATCATTTGTATTTGGTATGAAAATTAAAATGGATTAAGTTTGTATTATGCAATGCATTCAAATGAGATTGTTGGAATTAAAGTCATTTCTGTTTAGTATGACAATTAAAATGGATTAAGTTTGTATTGTGCAAGGCATTCAAATGAGATTGTTGGAATGAAAATCATATTTCAGTGCTTCACATTTTTGTGTGTAATTTGACTCATTTCAGTGACTACTTTGACCTACCTCATATGTGTCATTTTTACCTGCTTAATTGTCAAGAGGGTCACTACAGGGACAAAATAAAAGACCCATGAAAAAATGTCAGCCTGACCTGCGTAAATGGGTCAGTCTGACCCGTGTATGTAAGTTGACGGGACTTATTTTGCAGTTTTATTGAGTCATGT
>JZLH01S0143291.1:0-26205 GCA_001188425.1 Eucidaris tribuloides | reverse complement strand
ATGCGCGTAACTTTTCAATACGGTTAAAAAATATACAGGGTGGCCCAGAAAGAATGCTACACATGCAATCGCTAATTTCTTACACATCACCAGCTATTTGTCATTGTTTTTTTGCATCAGTGGTTGATTAGAACTTTCTTTTTCCAACAATATGACACCGTGATCATTTATTTTGAGTACTTCGTTTGGAACCTCCAGTCATTTTTTGAGGCAATGACGTTTCCCAAATTTGCCAATTTTTCATCAGCGGCGGTCATCGGAACACCGAGATAGTCTCGCGTCTCAGTGCCATAGCAGACAAAACGTAATGACAATGGGAGATGTAGTTCACATCCCCTTCCTTATCAAAGCGAGGACATTCCTGCGCTTTGTCTCGACGGAGCTTATTCTTATTGCACGCCGTTACGCGAGAATATTTCGGTGTTGTGTTGATCGCAGGAGTTGAAAAAATAGCAAATTTAGGAAATTACATCACCTCAGAAAAATAACCTTAAGATCCAAACACCTCAATCAAAATCAATGATCATGGTATCATTTTGTTGGAAACAGAATGTTCTAATCCATCTTATAATCACCAATGACATTTTGTGGATGATGTTGAAGAAATTAACGATCGCAAGTGTAGCATTCTTTCTGGGCCACCCTGTATATAATGTTTCTCTGGAAAATGTGACACACTGCAATATTTTCGGTGTGGTGTTCAGAGAAACTTCTACAGATCTGCGCCACTAAGCTGAATTGCCATCTTTCCATCCATCTACCCATTATCTATACTCACTAAATTAACCAAACTATCTATCTATCTATCTATCTATCTATCTATCTATCTATCTATCTATCTATATATCTATCTCTCTGTCTCTCTATCCATCAATCTATCTATTACCTATCCATCAATCCATCCATCAATAAATCTATCTATCCATCCGTCTATCTATCCATCTGTTTATCTATCCATCCATCTACCTATGTCCCTATATATCGATTGATCTATTTATCTAAAACAATACACAAAAAGTAAGTTCCCCCTTATTCAAAATACCGTATCTTTTTAACGAAATAATTTTGAGCAAAACAATTTTGAAGGAGTGTATCTGGACTCATTACCTAACTTCTGTGTGAAAATGTGATCGATGCGTCAAGTCATGCATGAGTGAGCACATATTAAAGGTAAAAAGTCACTTTTCAAAAGTCACAAGTGTCATTTTGGGGGATTTCTGTTGCAGGATTTTGACAAATTCTGTTTCTGGTGAATGATTAAGCGCTATTTATGTTAATCATCTATCATTTGACTCCCTTACACCTCCCCTGACACTTTTGCATATTTTACGCCAAGGTGAGCTCAATCTAAAAATGTCCGTCCTTCCTGAATTTTGAAATTGTAAAATCCATTAAGTTTATGGAAAAAATGAAATCCGATATTTTTCATCAACATGTATCGTTAGTTACGAAGATGAGAGAGTTGTAACCCATGTAAGGTTGAGTGAACAACTCTTATAAGTAAAGCAAAAAATGCCAATTTAATTTACATTATTTTGGCATAAGAGCGACTCTGTGACTTTTTGAAAAGCTGACATTTTTGCCTTTAATGCATGCCACATCATGCATGACTCCGGATCAGACGTAATTTTCACACAGAATTTAGTCATGGCGTGTGAGACACACCTGCTAAAATTGGTTCTGCTCAATTTGGCTTATCGTTAAAAGTTATGGTACTTTGAGCAAGGGCACTTATTTTTTGTGGAGTGTTTAATTTATCCTTATAAGGTAATCATTCATCCATTTATGAAGTTATATCATTAATATAATAAATAATAGCATAATAATAAGTAATATAATAATAATAATAATAATAATAATAATATATAACTACACCTTATATCAGCGCTAATCAATATAAAACTGCTCTTTGCGCTTTACACATAGCTCTCCAGGTAATAAAATTACATTACAATTCCTTAAGATGAGAACAAAAACGTCTTAAGCTTCTGCTTAAATGAGTGAACTGAAGTAGAAATGCGAACATGTGCTGGCAAACTATTCCATATTTTCGGGCCACAGAAATCGAAACTTGCTTCCCCCTTTTGGAACTATATAATTCTAGGAACATGTAAAATTGTGGTGTCTTCACTAGAGCAGAGTCTGTAACTTGACCTGTGTTGTGGTGATAATAGATTCATTAGGTATTGATTAATCTATGTAGGCATTAATCCACCCATTAATCTGTCTATATGTTTTAATAATTTAAATGTCAATCTATGTATAAATCAATAATTAACCCATTTATCAACCGATTCATCATTCAGTCCATCTATCTGTCTATCTTCCATGCTGTTTATCATCTTACACAGCATAGAGAGATCACCAAAGATCCTGCCTAAACCTGCTAGGTTGTTTCCCTCCTTCAAAACTTAGACGACCATAGATCAAACGTATGTTAGTTAATAGATATCAAAACCGAAACATATAAATTTTACATTTTAGTTAAAGATTTCTCTGGAAAGTGTTTCAGAATGAATTTCCTGTTTAGATGGAACATGTTGTACTGTTTGGGGATATTTGACGAAGAGAAATCTGTTTCGAATTTCAAAGCTGTCAAAACAATACCCTCGCCTTGTATTAGCGTTCATCAACTGCATCCTTACTGTACTTTCCTCAATGACAATCCATAGAAAAGAGGCTGCACTATAGATATTGAGTCATGGTATACTGGATGATTTAGCGGCCACATTTCTCCGCCAGATTATATTTCGACGTATCATTATATACTCTACCAGACTGGTTTCATCAAACCCGTTGTATCCACCAAAGCCAAAATCAGAATCTAAACCATGGTCTTTCTCATACATGTATACTGCCAGTAAACTATACAATTCATTTTGAATGTATGTTCAGTTCCGCCTCACTGCAAAATACCATAAGAAGTGCCCACGGCAATACCAGTCTTCCCTTTGATTCGTAATTTCAACAGTTTGAATATATTACCACTGTCTGGTATTGAATCACCTAATGTTTACTTTTTCTTTTTCCTCGTATTATTGGTTTACTAGGTACACGTATATTTATAGTTCCATATTTTTGTGCCTGTTGCTGGGCTCCCTTGTAAAGCAGGCCTATTTGGTTCTGAAAGGGACAACCCTGCTTGATACTAACAAAATAATTCTTACAAACTTTGTCGTCATATCTTATGCATGATTGCATTCGACCGTATTCGGCTCATTGAATTCTCTGTTTGGTATAGTTTGCAGATCCCGGAAGTACTATCTGTCGATACAACAAGACATACGACTAACTTGTTATATTGGGATTATAATTTGGTATGTCTGAAATACTGTAGAGGAAAACATATCTTTATAACGTAGAGTATGGTACACGTCTAACGTTTTGAATTCATCATGGAACTTGTTACCAACATGCAAAGCTTGTTACCAACATGGAACGACACATAAATTGATTCATAACTCTGGAACCACACGAACAAGTCCAGGCCCTCGACTGTGTCGTGTATGGAGATCCATCAAGTCGGTAAGGTGAGTATATGAACCAGTATAATATACACTACAATATGTAGTTTACACAAAAGTCAAAAGTTATTACGAGAGGGCTGGAATAGGTATGAGTCAGTTTCACTTGGTTTGAAGTAAGACTTTCGTTTAATATCGACGGGGATTTGTATTATCTCTCACTCTTGGAAAGAACCAGGTTCAGTTAATACAACAAACAACAATATTTCCATTTGGATGGGATCCTGCTCTAGTCGCCATTTTTAATTCCGAAGTGGCTTTCATTTGGTTGCTATTTTTGTCAATAACTGGAAGAGTAAGTAAGATTAAGAGTAAGGAATGAAAACAATTTAAACGGCTACACGTACATTTTGGGCCAAGAGGAACATGATGATGTAAGTTAAAACCACATTGGATCTCGTTGTATTGATATCCAAGATATATTTCTTTCAGATATGCACTAATACATTGTACAATTATAAATGAAATTATTGTGGTGATAGTGTTCTCTTTTTTCCCCTCCTGTATCAATTAATGCGGAATATGACATTTAGCATACGTTGATTGTGTCTCCTGGGTTCCTTTCCTTCATTCTTTTTTCCCCCTTTTTTTACCCCTTTTCCTTTCCAATATTGTCCTCTGTTTCATAATATATCGTCTTTTTTTTTCTGTTTCGTATTGTATTGTATTGTATTGTATTGTGTTGTCATTGTTTGCTACTGCTTATATCGTTTCATTATTGTAAAAACTGTTCTCATATCTATTGTTGACCTATACATTATTTTGCTTTTTCCCTCTTTTATTTCCTATGGGGCCTACGAATACAAGTTTACTTCAGTAGGCTCCATCATTTCCCACACTGCTTCAAGAATTTAGCATTAGCTCCTAATAATCATTTATTATTGTGTTATACACAATGTACGGTTTAATCAAATAAATTTAGCTCCATTAAGATCAATTGTTGCAGAAATGTTCTGAGTAATTAAACGATATCTCTGGTCTTAATTTACAATGAATTGTGTCTCAATATTTGAATTATGTAACTGATATTATTCTGCAGTGTATTTATTGTATAACAATTGTATATTTTGTGCTTATGATTTTTGTGCACTGTACAAATAATTTGTGGAAATGTCAAATAAAATAATCAATCAAAGATGACTTTCGTGGAAAATGCCTTGCTTGTATTTTTCACTTAAGGTTTGGAGCCAGAATGTCAGATTTACAACATTATGGGAATGAATTAGTTACATTGAATGACATTCAAAATGGCCTCCATCAGTCCTAGTATGTACTCTTAACGTGCCAAAGTGGCAAATCTGCACCGAATAATAGACATTAAGTCCATAGAGGTTTAAATCCTCTGGGATGTTAAGAGTTAAGAACTCAACTAAGATATGAAATGTATTTCAATGGTTACGCCTACAATTTAGAGACACAGGCATAGTATGGTGTATTAAAAACAGAAATCAGTCTTATTGTCACTATCTTGATATTCAAGATGCTTGCCTTTGAAATTGTCTTGTTTTTATTATTCAATTATTGTATTAAAGCCCAAGTTTAGTTTTGGGGATTTTTTTTTTATTTGAAAGCTCTATGCCCCGAAGTCATAACCCTGCAATTATTGATTCTGAATGTCTTTAGGTTTTTTTTTAAATTAATTAATGAAAAATCTCGGGGGGGGACCCCGAGATTTTTGACTATATTTTACATTATAGCATCCAAAGGGTTAATAAGGCGTTCAGGTTTTATGAGTTATACCTCACCTTAAACAGCAGACTCTGTTTTTTTTAATTAATTAATGAAAAATCTCGGGGGGGGGGGGTCCCCCCGAGATTTTTCATAGTAATTAATACAAAAAAAACTAAAGACATTCAGAATCTATTATTGCAGGGTTATGACTTTGGGGCATAAAGCTTTCAAATAGAAAAAAATCCCCCAAACGGAACTTGGGCTTTGATAAAAATACATTTATTGCAAAGAAGAAAAGATACCTTTTTTTTTGAAGTCGACGGGACAGAAGTTAATTCACTTATCGGTAACGTTATTTGGCGATTTTTGGATTTTTGGAAGGTGTATTGGAATATAAATTTCAGATTATGAACGAAGTGTGTCATGAAAGCATTCACTCATGTTTAATTTAATAGAATTGAAAGAATTGAAAGTTTGAGGAAATATTTTGTGTGATCAACAAAAAGACTTTATGATGACTTTCTATTAATGCAGTATTAGTCTGTGGGTATATTTCTACGTTTGATGAGTGTCATTAGCAAAAGCCAATAATTTTTTTTCTCAAAAATTGTAAGCAAAATATTGTATGTCGATAGAGCTACCTAGCGTTCATTTTCATATTTTTCTTCAAAATTCACCACAACCTGTGATTTGTTAATTTTGAAAAAAAAAACAGGGTTTCATGGCAAAACACAATTAGCGCCACTAAATTTTTATTCCACAATATATCCACTCAGCCAATCAGCGCGCATAATATGCCCGACATGGCGGCGCCCATAAATTCTACAGTTGCAAAGTGACAGGACGGCCAGGCGCGCGCTGGTTACACGACCTATTCTCAGTTGACCTTTTGCACATGCGCAATTGCAAGTGTGAACTGGCTTAGACCTGCGAAAGTCAAATTAACATTTTGATCTCTTTGCTTGTTCATTTTCCTTTGCAGACGTATTTCTGTCGAACTTGAAACACCAACATGGCTTCGAATTTTCCACCAGAGGAGGACAGGTGTCAAGAAATTAACTGCCAGAGTAAAACGGGGTTAACGTATTATGTTGAGGAAAGGAAGAAGTTGTGTGAAGCTTGTGTTCGCAGGAAGAGAACCAATTCCAATGCAGCGAGATTCTTCTGTGAAAAGCATTTGGAAAAGCCTGCTGAATTGTTTTGTAAAGTACACAAAGTTGTTGTCTGTCATGTGTGTGCTGTCTCCATACATAAACCTTGTGCACTTGATGAAATATCGGATGCTGTCAAACATTTCAGAAACAGACTGACCCCTTTCATCCGCACAATTAAACATCAGCAAAAAGACTTTCAGCACTTTAAAGGCATGATCGACAAATGTATCACGGACATAGATGAGCGGCTTCAATCAGTGAAAGATGATATCGATACTGCCATTCAGGCAGAAAGGGACGGAGTTGAAGAAAGACACGAAAGGGAGGAAGAGCTGATAAACCAGGAGGCGGAAGATGTAATCAGAAAAGCAAATGAGGAAAGGAACAAACGGCTGAAAGAAAACGATTTGAAGGCACAGGAACAGTTTCATCAGATCGAAGATGCAAAGCGAAGGTTGCTCGGTGAGCAGAAGGAGCTATGCTACGAGGTTAAGGCGATGACTGCCAAACTGAAGGAAAAATCACAACAGATCAACGACGCCCTCTATAGCGCGCAGATGGAGATTGAAAGAATAGATCTTGATGATAAGGAACTAATACAAAACGCAGCACGTGTCACCCGACTTCTGGAAGAAAATCTTCACATCAATGTGAACACGGTTGCAATGGAAGAGGCTACTCGTATTGCTCAGAATGTAAGATTTGTCAGTAAGGATGCTCCCCATGTTATTGGTGCAATTGAGTATGAAAGATGGGAGCTAAATGACGTCATTGACGTACCATATGACGTAATTCTAAGGTCATTTCTCATCAGTTCACTCAGCGACAACAAAGTAACGCTGATAGACGCCACAACGTGTTTTTTATACGAAACGAATCTGAGAACCAAGAGGACCAGAAGAGTGATCAAGGGTGATGACGGCGTGACAATATTTGATTGCGTCCCTTTAAATGCTGATACGGTGGCATGCAGCAATACAAAGAAGGATTGCATTAGTATATACGACAGGGATTGGAACCTCTTGAGGACTATACCCGTTCCACCATCATCTTCTACCAGAAGCAAGGGGGCATACGTGGATGTTGACCAAGATGGAATGATCCTCGTTGCTAGGCACGGTCGATCACACATTGACGTCATCAATCCAAATGACGGGTTTCTGTTACGATCGATCACAGTCAAGGAGAAGGTTATACGTGGGATTCACGCGCTGTCATCTGGAGACATTCTTCTGCATTCAGGTAATGGAGAGTTCACGGTGATTGACCAAAAGGGCACTACCAAGGCGATCTGTTACAATGAAAAGTGGGCTAGCGGAGCGGCTAGTTGTGCGGTCGATCGGAGAAGTAACCTGCTCTATGTGGTATTCCTCCACGGGGGAAATGGCAAGTGCAGGGTGGATGTGGTATCCGCGGATGGATCACTGAAGAGGGAGAACATTTTGGAGTTCAGCCAATCAAGCCAGGTGCGCTATGTTTCAAAGTGCGTGATTCCAGGAGTTGGAAGCCTTGTCACGACCAATGGCGAGAAGCTCTTCGTTTACAAGTTATTCGGGCTTGAAGAATTAGGCGCTGTTGTGGACACCATACTGCAATGGCAAACAGTCCCAGTGTCGTCGCAGTGTCCCGGAGTTGAGTATTATGTGTAAGCAGTAAATATACAGCTTGTCTCAAAAAATGTGCAAGTGAAAAGCCCCCTCTTTGGCAGTTAGAAAATACTCTTGTGACATTATGCTTACGTCAAGGTCAAGAGCATCGTCTTAGCATTCAAATACCGTTGGTTCTGTTCAAGTTGCTTGTTTTAATCTTGAGATGTGTATATTTAAAAACGAAATGGTAAAATCACAATTGTGCCACCTTTCTCTAGCAAAAGTGGCGCAATTGTGATTTCATCCTTTTGTTGTTTACAACATGTTCCGAGATTTAAACAAGCAAATTGAACGGAACACATGGCATTTAAAAGATATGCTGCAGTACGATTCAAATATGTACAAGTGAAAAGCGCCGTCTCTGACAGTTACAATATACTGCTGTGACACGTGCTTATGTCAACACCAATGACAATGTCTTGGCTTTCAAACGCTGTTTGTTCTGTTCGTAATCATGCTTAGTTAAAAACAAAAGGGTAAGGCAATCGTGCCACTTTTACCGGAAGAAGGTCTGATACTGTCATTAACTCTGGCATATTTGGCATATTGTGATTTTATCCTTTCGCTGCTAACCAACACATCTCAGGATTAAAACAGGCAAACAGAAAAAAGGGTATTTGAAAGTTGAGACTTTGGTTTGACACAACAGTATTTTTAATTGCCAAAAAAGGCGCTTTTAACTTTTTTTAAACATTTTTTGAGCTACGCTGTAGTCAGGCGTATGAGGGGGTTTCACTTGTATTGAGGATGGATGGGCGGTAGATCGGAGAACTAACTTGCTGTATGTGGTGTTCCTTCCCGGGGGAAACTGTACGTGCTGGGTGAATGTGGTCTCCACGGATGGAACGCTAAAGAGGGAGAACATTTTAAATTTAGCCAATCAAGCTTGAGACAGGTGCGCTACGTATCAAAATGAGTGATTCCACGAGTTGGAAATCCTGTAACGACCAACGACGAGCAGCCTTTCGTTTACAAATCATTCGGTCTTGATGAATTGGACACCGTTAGGGACACCATACTGCAATGGCGAAAAGTATGAGTGTTGGCAGTTTTCCGCTATTGAGTATTACGTGTGAGCGTCGAATATTGTATTGACTCTACTGGAAAGAACACATTGTCACACCGTGTGTTCACATAGTCGGCTATGTGAAAACACCCGAATTTAAGAGTGTGAACATGATTTCACACTGTGGTGAGGTTTTTTCACAGAGTGTTCACATAGTGATGTTCTGTTCCACACTGTGAAATGATGATTCACAGTGTTAAAATGCTGTTTTCACACTGAATTTCACACTGTGTTCTTTTCAGCAGGGAAATTGCCGCACAGGATTTTGAGGCAGTTTCATTGGCCGGGGCAAAACGATCTTTTTGGGCGAATCTCTCTTCCTTGGAAAAACTCTGGATAGTTTGTTTTGTATGCTGTTTTCTTCGCACATGCGAGTGATGATAAGAGCAAGCCAGTTGACAGAGAATTTGAATCCTCAAATGAAATTTGATTTGTAATCTCAAACTTTTCCCAAATTCTTCATTTCATCTAACCCATCAGTGTGGAAGGTGGCTTAAAGCCCAAGTTAAGTTTTGGGGATTTTTGTTTTATTTGAAAGCTGTATGCCCAAAGGTAACATCACGCCAATAACAGATTCTGAATGTCTTTCAGGGTTTTTTTTATATTAATTAATGAAAATCTCGGGGGGACCCCCGAGATTTTACGGGGTACCCCCGAGATTTTCAACTATATTTTACATTATAGCATCTAAAGGGTTAATAAGGTGTTACTCAAAAGTATTGCAACATACGCTATAGCGCATCCTTTTTGAGTTGAATTGATCTTTCTGTGATGGTGTTATAGTGAAGTTATTTTTGGAAAATAAATTATTTGAAATGCAGTCAATGAATATTCTTTTCTTCTTCAAGAAGGAGAGATTATCCAATGCGGGCATACCCACGACAAAGGGAATGGAACTAAAAATTCAAAATCCCCCCCCCCCTATATGTTTAATTCACCCTAGCATCGTGATTCGGTTTCATATTTCCCGTATAACAATTTTCATGGTATGGAAAGACTTCCAACAAAACAAAAATGGCAGTATGTTTCTCTGAAGTGGTCTCGGACAGAAGAATACTCAGAGCGAATACAGAAAGCACCTCCTATCTTTATAAGACAGTGGTAAGGAGGATACGGCCACTGATTAAATATTGTGGCCTTCGCTCCATATCATTGTATCTAAAGTAAAGAAAGTCACATGACAGTAAATGTTAGGATATTTGCAATAGTAAACCGCCTTTAAAAGTGAGTAAGAATAAGAAATTATAACGTGAGCAGGTCCTGTCTAAAATATATGGAGCAAAAAAAAAAGTTAATTTTTTGTGTTCCAGCCCCTCTTTCATGCGTGTGCGCGGCTGCGCGCATTGGATAATCTCTTCGTCATGTTCGTCTTGGAGAGGAAAGGAGAAATAATATTCATTGACTTCGTTTCAAATAATCTGTTATTTTCCAAAAATAACTTCACTAGGCCATAATAGAAAGACCCTTCATCTCAAAATGCATGCGCTATAGTGTATGTTGCAATACTTTTGAGTACACTGAAAAGATAAATTTGTCAAGAAAAGGGTCTAATTTGACAAATTTAAATTTGTCATGCACGTGATTGTGTTAATTATTCAAGAAAATAAAGTAAAACTTGTATTTGTGTTGTTCACTGAACAATTTTGAGCATTTTGAATTAATTTTCATCATCTCAAATATTTTCAAGATGTATAAATTTTCAATTTAAGAAATTGAATGGCTAATTAATGAATGACAAATGTGTCATTAATTTGTCATTTTTACTACATTACAAATTACATAACAAATAACAAGACGAATTATGTATATATAATTTGTCATTTTGTGACAAACATAAATACATAATGACAAATTATTCGTTATTTGATTTGTCATATATTCGTAATGCGGTAAAATTTCTAAAATGACAAATTAACAATGGATATGTCATTGATTAAATTTTCTTTCAATTCTAAAAAGTGAACATGTTTGTGATAGCGAAAATTAATTTGAACTGCTAAAACATGTTCGGTGAACAACGCAAACACATATTCAGCATCATTTCTTGAATATTCCAAAAAAAGATCATGTGTATGACTAATTTTAATTTGTCAAATAAGACCATTTTCTTGACAAATCTATCTTTTCAGTGTAGGGAGGGTACTTTGTTCGTTTGTTTGCTTCAAAATTTAACATTGCTATTATGTCAAATGTATATAGGTTTCAAATCATGTTCCCCATTCGTTGATGAAGAGTTCATGTAATGGAATACTTTGATACCGACACTTAGAAGTATGAGAAAACATGAAATTATGACTACTAATCATGTTAAGCTGAAAGGTTGTGTTGTTGATTAGCATAACACATTTGCTCAACTTCAATTCAGCTATAGGGAGATGCTAAAAATTGTTTTTGAAATTTTTTACTCATATGCCGTATGTTTTTCTTTTAAATGAACCAATTTGGAACATAGTGCCTGGATAGGATTTGCAAGACCATCACTTCCTTTTATTATCGTTACCAAACGGTAGTTAGGTGATTACCGGTGTGTTGGCTCAGTTGGTAGAGCGTCTGCCTCACAACCGGGAGGGCGGGAGTTCAAGTCCGACCGCGTCAGACCAAAAGACGTTAATAGATGGGAGTTGCTGCTACCCTGTTTGGCGTTCAACAATTTTTAGGGATAGAAGCAACGTCGATCTGGCGCTGCTCAGTGGCTGCCGGGCCCACGATCAATTGGGCAAAATGAATTTTTGGAATTTTGGTAAGATTTCTATTTGTAATGTCTGTCTATTTCGAATAAAATATGGATGATTATTATTATTATTATTATTATTATTATTATTATTATTATTATTATTATTATTATTATTATTATTATTATTATTGTTATTATTACAAATGATCTGTTGAAATTGCGAATCACAGTAATGTGTACGTTCGCATGACCAGTGGAGCACACTGATTGGTTAAACGGCTAAACTCTGCGCGACCTTCGGCTAACGGCTGATCGGACAATTTTAGAACTAACGGAACATGTCCCTCACTTGCACAATTTGAAGTTTACCGGTCCATATTTTCAAGAATACTACGTATTCTACCCAAAGGTTTTATGACAGGTGTTTATCCATACTAATCTTCACATTGTGAACGACTTGAGCTGTTTGCATTCATTTTGACTTATTCTGACGTGCAAATCCTGAACCCTATCTTTAAGTAACTGGAGATTGGTGTATAATTTCTTATCTTTGGCAACTGTTTCCATAGACTTTTGCACATGTAGGTGCTACTCTGTCTAATCACATAAATATTCCCTTTGATTTGTATAATTTATGCTTTGATATATTTTGTATTAAGATAAAAAATAAAATGTTTTGATGTTGCTCTTTTATTCTTGGGTGCTTCGGAAACCAATCTGGCCAGTCTCTCTCTATCAAGGGCACTCGATTTGATGGACAGCAAATAGGTCCATACAAGTGCAATGTTATCAACATTCATATATACACAAGGCTCACATCTGAATGCACAAGTTAAGATTTCTTTGAAATAAATTCAACAAACCAATGTAAAAAGTACTCCAACCATTTCGTCCTAAATGCCTCACTTAAGGTCCTATCACTCCTATCCATTCCCGCAACATCTGTGATTTTACATGGTCATTGTTACCGCAAATCTATAACTGCGTACTGGTCTATTTTCTTGGCACGTAGGAGACTCGTAGAGCAACCAAAGTAGAGGAACATGCGGGGGTCGCTCCACAGGGCCTGCTACGCACCCGCGTCCAAAAAGCGTCGTAAAGGGTCCTTTTCCAGCCTTCGGACGTCGTCGACGTCTTTTGGGAAAAGGGTAGCTTTTTCAACTCAAATCGCTAGCAATCGCCGCTTAGGGTGCCTTTTCTCACATGTCATGCCATTTAGGGTTACTATTTGTTTGTAGATTACGCCATTTAGGGGTGCAAATTTGAGTACATCTATTAACATCTCCAAAATGAACGTTTTTTAATAAGAAAAATTATAAATGAATTATTGATTGAACTTTTTTCGGGTTCTGCAATGTACAATAACGTTTTAGATGAGAAGACAGTTGGGTAGGGAATTAAATTAGTTGATTTCACTGTTTACGCCCTCTAGGATATTAAATTAGTGGATTTCCAGTTCACGCCACTTAGGGTATCAGAATGAGTGGATTTCATGGGAGTCACGCCGTTTAGGGTAGCTTTTCTCATGCATTACGCCATTTAGGGTCACAAATTTGGTAATGTAGGTTACTAGCCGTTTAGGGTGCATTTCTGAGGTTGTTTGGACACGGGTGGGATACAGGCCGTCTGGAGAGGACGCCCCCGGGGATGACATACCGTACGCAGCGGGGGGTGTTTGGGTGTATCAAACACCCCCCTTTTGCCGAAAGGGGGTGTTAAACACCCCTAAACACCCCCTTTTTACCCGAAATCACCCCCTTTTTTCACGATATCACCACTTTTTCTTAAAAAGTGGGGTGTCTGAAAATGAGAAATAAAATGATTTTGTATTAGATTTAGAAGAAAAAATTTCATAACACCCCCCCCCCCTCCTCCGGTGAATTGAGTTTATTCTGTATTGTGCGTGACTTGGGAAAAAATTAGGACCTTGGATTGTGAAAAAAAATTTGCGTCATTGACGCCCCCCCCCCCCGCCACAATTTTACGTGTTTTCGGCGACTGGCCGTGACCTGAAAAATTTCGAACTTGGATTTGGGGAAAAAAAACATTTTCGCACTACCCCCCCCCCACCACCCCCCCCAATTAAAAAATTTGGTGGTATATTCGGACGGGAACATTGAGGCCGCTGACCGGGAAAAGTTTGGACTTGAAATTTTTAGTGACAATTAAATATATTCAGTCAACTTACACCCCCCGCCCGCCCCCCCTCCGCCCCCCCCCCCCCCCCCCCCCCCCCCCCCCCCCCCACCCCCCCCCCACTATGCAATGTTTTATTCCCGAGCAGTCGGAGACGAGCAATACAAAGAATTCGGTGCTGGAAAAACATTAGTGAACCTAATGGATTAGGGAAAACAAATCATTTTCGTCACTACCCCCCACCCTCCCCCCACTATTGTGTGTTTCGGGCGACTTGCGTGACCGGGAAAAATGTGGAACCTTGGGATTTAGGAAAAAACATTTCAGTCCACTACACCCCCCCCCAGCCCCCCCCCCCCCCACCCCACTATTGCGTGGTTTCGGCGACTTGCGTGACCGGGAAAAAATGTGCTGGAACCTAGGTTTTGCGCCGGCGGAAAAAACCCCCCCTTGGAAAAATCCATGCGTACGCTAATGACTGATGAGGTTGTCCAAACGTATACCGGGACAATTTATAGCCAAACTATAACTTGGTGCACCTGCAGCTCTCTTTTCGGTTTGACGCGCTGCACTTGGTTTCGCTATTTTTCACACGGATTTATGAATCACAGTGACGGTATACAGCGTGTCCCAGAAAAAATGTTCCTCTTGAAGATGACAGAATAATTACCAAAATCATGTTTTATACTGAATTAAGTTTACACATTTAGGAAGTCCATTTAATATTGTTTCTGTGAAAATTTCAAAGGTCTCGCTTCATTGGTTTTGAATACACAGGCCCTTATGTAACAGCAGTGCTTACCAGCCCATTCCAAGTTTGCTAAGAAGACATGCACACTTCGTGCATTATTCCATGCTTCACTTTTATATCAATGACTGTGTTATTGTCGTTATTAAGTAACTAAAGTCAAGTTCATTCACTTTTTAAAATGAAAACTAATCAATATTTAGTTTCTCTGGTCATATTTGCTTTCACAGGATGTGTTCCATTTATAGTTTGCCCTCCCATATCCAGCTTAGTTTATTGTTCCTCTGCACATTATTCCACCTGATTTCCATTCAGGTTGATGCAATGATGAAGCACTGCAAACTTGGAATGGATTGAAAAGCACTGCTGTTACATAATGGACTGTGTATTCAAAATCAATGAAGCAAGACCAATGAAACTTTCACAGAAGTTAGAAAATAAAATGGGCTTTCTACATCTGGATATTAAATTTAGAATTACACTCGATTTTTTGAATGAATTTAGCAGTCTATCAGAGGGACATTTTTTTTTTTTTGGGGGGGGGGGGAAGGGAACGCTGTACTTCTGTATTCTATCTGTTGGTCCTCTGAGAGCCGGAGTTTTTAGCGTTCCACCAGCCTTGAAGTTTTGAGGGGTAATAATTTCTCTACGAATTTCCTACACCAAGTTTATCAAATTATTCAACATCTTCGGGTCTTGGCAACCTGCTTCGTTTGGACTACTTTGGGGACCCGACGATCTTCGTTTTTCCTCGTCACACAGGTTTACAAACTAAAACTCCTAATTTTCGCCTGTTTTGGGGGCTTTGTTAGGATCTAACCATGGACTCTCGACGACTTGTTTTCTTCCCCCTTTTCATCGTGATCGAGATCGGAATTAGTATGTAGTCAGATAGGTGAAGAAGGGATCCGACGTGTAAAAGTGAGGGATTTAACAGGAATCGTTCTTAAAGTGACGGAAGATTGTGTTAATGGCAAAGAATACCTGTACGTTAATATTGCTATTTCATGTTTATCAAATCATGGACCTACATGGACCAACATCTCTGACAGAGTAGTAGGTCCATGTTCCAATAGATCGGTATAGTAACATATTCGCGTTTTATTTATACGTTTCAAACTAAGTTATCCCTAATAACCTAAGAGTTTGCCCGAAGCTCGCCTGGCGCGGCATGTAAATATCAACAAACAATGTATGCAAGTTGGATTAATATTAAAATGTATTTACTGGAAACACACTCTAACTTTTGTTGTGTAAAAATTATGCAACATTGTTTACTATAATCACGATACAACCGTTGTGTAAAATCTTCACACAAATTGTCTTATCTGTATACAACTTTTGGGTAGAAACTTGTATAAAACATTTAAACAGCAGTTTTGTGTTTCATACAGTACATAGCGTAGTGTATAGTTTTTATACAGCCATTTATACTGTAGGCTTATGGAATAGCTTGTTACCAGAAAGGTTGATTAAATCTGTCTATGGCTGCACTTCACGATTTTGGGTTGTGATGAATTTTAATTGCAAATTGCAAGTCTGGTGAGCTGGCGTGTTGCAAAATGCACATCAAAACATGTGCAGGTACGTACGGAGAAGTTTAGCAATGTTTCCAGTTTCAAATAAATTGAGTTGTACTCGGGGGAGTAATCGTCAGAGGGATTGTCAGGTAAAAGTTGTCCCCGGGGGAGTTGTTCTCAGGGTTCGTTGTCCTGATACATTATAAGGGATCTTCGATCCACTGCTGTGTCAGTATGTCTGTGCACAAAATCTTTTTTCTGAATTGAATTATTGAATTGAATTCATTAACGACATGACACAAAGTTACAATTAATGTACAAGCACATTCAAGCGGGTAACATAGGCCTAGTATTAGAATAATTAAACAGTTGATGTCATATACATATCCAATACATGAGTTACAAAGAAAGAAAATATCCATTGTATGTCATACCGTGTGTTATATCAAAGCTGTAACTTATTTATACGCAAATATGAATGAAACCCTTTAACTTACATAAAAGTATAACATGAACTGATGCCTTCACAGAATTCCAAAAGTGTATAAGTTCTTCAAAGAAAGGATATTTTAAAATTTAAAAATGTTGTTAAAGTTAGCACGAGTGCTAGTCGGGATTAGTTCTCCGAGTTCCTAAATCTGTATAGAAAGTCATGTAAAAGATTATGTATTTAAATCCAACCATTAAACAGGAACAATTATTTTGAATTAACGTCGTATAACAGTATTTAATCCTTATGGTTCATCGCTGCTTAAGAATTTAATTCTGAGGATTTTACGAAATGAAGATCTTATGTTTTTTCTCTCATATTTATGGGCAAATTATTCCAAAGCTTTGCTCCAATGAAAGAAATTGGACAAATCTCATGCGTCGTACTACATTTAGGAAGGCGTATCATTGAATGATCTCTCCCTCTTGTTCTATACATGTGATTCATTAGATCAAAATAATCCATGAAACGAGTGTGGTAAATGTTGATACTGAATGCTTAAATAAATTATGCACATCTAATACCTGTAGTCGTACGAACAGCTCTTTTGAGCTCGTTCTAAATGGGGAAAATGTAATCACACGCATGGCCACTTTCTGTGCCAAAATTATGCAATGTAAATAACTTTTATAACAATTTCCTCAAACTGCAATACCATAAAGTATATGCGACTGAATAAAAGATTTATACAAGAGCATGAGAATTTTCTGAGGAACATAGTGTCTTAACTTGCACAGCAGTCCAATTTTCTTCGGAATACACTTATTAACATTTTGAATTTGCTCCCTCCACATCAAGGTTTCATCAATTTGAATTCCTACGAAATATGCTACACTAACTATCTATTACTGTATCATTGAGTTTTAAGACACCCCTGATTTCACAGAATTGCCTCTGAGCATATGTATTTTTTTTTTTTTAAGTTTATTGTTAACTTATCAACAAAATGTGCGCCCGAATTTCGCAAGCTGGCGGTTATAAGAATATCAAAACCTCTGTAGTCAAACATTTCACCAAATGCCTACTATGACTTTGCAAAGAATACACAGTCTCGCTTCTACAAACTATTGCAAAACTGGACATTATGTTGATTCATGGAGGTGGAGCACACAGTTCAGCAATAGGAATTTATTTTGGTAAATTTTCAGGCAAAAGGACCCTTCGTACCCACATCTCTATTCCTGTACACCTATTTAAATATTTATTGGACTTTTTAAATCTTTTTTTTTATTTTTTTTCTTATTTTTTATTTTTATTTTATTTTTTTTTATGTATTTATTGATTTTTGCAATAATTTCAAAACAATATACAACAAATCACCAAAATCACGATAATCATATTCGACTTTTTAAATATTTGTTGAGCACAGACTGGTAGGCATAGGCTATGATATTCAACTTCATTTGCGTTGGTTTCTGACGCGGTAAGCGTTTGTGAGTGATTATTCAGTTTTCATGATACATGGATGAATAACGCCTGGCATCCAGACTAGCGTTAAGTAGACTAACAAAGGGTAGGGATTTTCCCTCCCATTCAACCAACTCGTCATAAAGTTCATGGCAAGTCAAACGTAGTTTGCAGGCACAAACCTTGTCCTTCATGCTACGCTAACCAGGGTCTGAACAATCTGTGCTGCGGACTAGCAAGCTCTGACCAACAAGATTAGCCTTGGCTTTGGGACTGTGGAATTTTAGTGTCAAAATAAAGTCTGTGCCTGCAGACTAAGTCAAGCGCCATTTGCGTTGGAATGTGGATCCTTTTGAGCACAAGGCTACAATAGTAAGCTGCAAAAGCCATGAATCATTGTGAAGTTTGAAGTTTATTAAAAAAGTTGAAATTTGAAGCTTTATTTACAACCTCATTTTGAATAATTATGCAGTTTATGAGAAACGTAATTAAAGAGAAAGTGAAAGATTAACTTTCATAATAAATTCAGCTACATAGGAATATAGACCTGTTAAATACTATAATGTGAGAATATATAATAAAGTTAAACAGGAACTAAAAAAAAGTGTAAGTGCTGGTTGAGATCAGTTCCCGTTTTGATTATCATGTTGAATACACAATGACATTTCGCCCGATAAGCAAATTTAGTTTTTTAAAATATATTTTGTCAATCTATATCATTGCATAGTATCATAAAAAGTATTTATACAGGCAGAACGCAACGGTTGCTGTCTCCCTGCATTTTCGCAGTATAAAGAGACTGATGTAAACTATGTCAGATATGATTCTGAGGACTGTCAGCAGTTAGCGGGAAATAAAAAAAAAAAAAAAAAAAAAAAAAAAAAGAAAAAAAAAAAAAAAAAAAAAAAAAAAAAAAAAAAAAAAAAAAAAAAAAAAAAAAAAAAAAAAAAAAAAAAAAAAAAAGAGGGTATAGAGGTTGGAATTGTGGTTGACAGTTCACACGATAATGGCCTATAGGCCTACTTTATCTACGGGAAATCAGGATAACATAGAATGATTTAATATATGAAGCCTATAATTATCCCCTGGCTTGCACCAGTGCCAGTCATCGGAAGTCTGTTGACCTTTGAACCTTTTCAACATTCGATCATATTCGAACTTGCCTGCGCCTTTAAGAGATGACTCTGGTTGTGAGATTTGGCCACGGTTCGACTCCAGCCTCGAGCTTAATTAGAAGTTATGTTGTGTACAACAGACTGGCACATGCAGCATGAAGTTCGATTGACTCTTTGACATTTGCCCTTAAATCAATTTCATCTATATTTTCGGAATTTGACCTGACCTTCAAGAGATGCTGGCTGGTGATGAATTTGTTGATCCTACTCCGCGAAGTATCATGGAAGTATTGGTTGTACAATAGGCACGTCGTAGTCAGAAGTCTCATTTACTTTGACCTTTGACCAATCAAATTCAACTCATTCGAATTGACTGCCCCTATCAATGGAGAGTGGTACCTTTTATGATTTGACAATCCCTACCTTCAGGGTCTTCAGTAGAAAGTGCTGTGCCACTTATCTGTAGGTATGCGTGCCGGGCACTCGGCCATTGTGATACACTAGCACAGTGCAGTCATGGAAATTCATGACCTTTTGACCTACTTGCCTATCAAATTCAATCATTCCGACTTGCATGCTCCCTCTCCACAGAGATGAGACTGCTTTGTCTATGAATTTGAATCCCGTACTCGAAGTGCTATTAGGAAAGTTATGCTTGTAGACATAGCACAGGCTAAGTCATGGAGAATTCAGTTGACCTGTTGACTTTTGCTTAATCAATTAGACTCACCATCCCTCGAACCCGTTGAACGTGCACCTTCAACAGAGACGGCCCCATGGACCTCCTTCGTGATGACTTCGAACATGACTCGACCCTTGCATATAGGAGAAGTTTTGTGTGTGTACACCTAGCACCGTGCCAGCTCGATGGAAAGTCATTGTACGTTGACCTTTTCTAATTTCTGATCGCATTTCCGACACTTGACATGTGCTTAGAGATGGAAAGTATTGGTATGATTTAGGTGCCACCTCGAGCTAATAGATTTGTGTGCTGCAACAACTATAGTTGACGATAACGCCGACCGGACATACTCCGACGCGACTCGACAGCCTACGCCGACGAACCGACCGAACCGGAATAGTGAGTACCTATGTCTCGCTCCGCGCTTATCTAGGCTCTAGCCGATTTTATTCTGCTCTTATTTTCTCCGATGTTGCAGCTAAAAACAGCCGGATACGCGATAGCCGGAGTGAGGGCGTTACCCCATGTGATTCATCCGCCCGACTACTTTATTTCCGACGCGGCGCATGAATCATGGGGTAAGCGCCCTCACTCGGCTATGCGCGTTATCCGGGTTTTAGCTGCAACTCGGAGAAAATAAGACGAAATAAAATCGGCTAGAGCCTAGACTATTTCGGGCGGATGAATCACTGGGGTAAGCGCCCTCACTCGGCTATGCGCGTTATCCGGGTTTTAGCTGCAACTCGGAGAAAATAAGACGAAATAAAATCGGCTAGAGCCTAGACTACGCTCCGCTACGCAGGCGAGACAAAAATTAATATAAATATCATTATTGTTTTTTAAAATGGTCACTACTACTGTTACCATTGTAACCATCACCATTGTTACCGTTACCTTTGCTATCATCGTCATCATCATAATCGTCGTCCTCATAATCATCATCATCATCATCATCATCATCATCATCATCTTCATCATCGTCGTCGTCGCCATCACTGTTATTACTAATTTTCACCACTATTATTATCAAAATGAGCCCGCTTGTTTTTAGAAGTGGGGCTTAAAGGTAAATGGCATGATTGGGGGTAGTTCTCAACTTGGGCTGAAACTACTCTAAACTCAAGTAAACTATGCAAGGATTCTCCTGTGAAAATTTTATTGTCAAATGTTGACTCATTTTAAAATAACTAATGTCAATATCTCTCGTGTCAAGCAAACCTGAAGTGTGGCTCTCTATGGGTCTTATTTTTATCGTGCCCCGACAGAATTAATGTTCATACTTGATTCTCCTTAAGAAAACAAGTTAGAGACAAATCCTTCCAGCTGAAAGATCCACTCCAGCTGGTATATAGTTGGCATATATCTCAACTCATTTGGTTCTTGAGGCATTTTCAAGTGTTCCCAATCATGCCACTGACCTTTAAGAGGGTGTAGAAAAACGTAAGGAAAATACATTTTGAAATATATTTTTCACATTTTCACGAAATATTTAGTGGTTTGTTGGATGTACAAATCAATAGACATCAAAAGAAGTCAAAATGCGTTTGTATGGTCAGGGGACCTTTAGTTATTGCCTCAACCTAAACCAGGGCTGCCACTCAAAATTTTGATTTCCCCCTACGCCGCATGCGTATTTTCCCTTACGGACACCACTCTTCCCCTACGCCTAATTAACCATATTTTCCCGTACGAACCTATGTTTTCTCCTGCAAAATCGACTTTTTCCATACGAAGGTATGTTTTCCCCTAAGAAATAACCTTAGAAATGCAAATTATTGATCACAATTTCTTCGGCGGAGATGGACGAAATGGACGAATGAAATCGGATTTCCTTGGGAAAATTACAAATATTTCTGAAAAGTGCGTCAAATAAGCCTCTACAATCCCCTAACAATCCATTCAAACGCTCTGACTTTACCCACGGAAGTCATTTTTCCCCTAGGTATCTACTCCTACCCCATAAACTGCGCCTATCATATATTTCTTGTTCATTTTGAATCGGTTAAAAGTAGTCTCAACATTTAGAAATAACAACACAGCGTCACCTCACGTGCTCGAGTCCGTGAAATAAGCGTATTTACGGATCCCGTACAAACGTTCACTTATCAAAGTCGCACGTTAAATAGTAACTGTAAAAGCAGTACATGGTACTTTTCTCCGCAATCTGATTTGCTCACACGACTTTGTTCGACCATCTGTCGGACCTATTTAGCTCAATCAGAGCGTCTGCCACTCATTGCTGCTTAATGGCCAGCAGCGAATATGTCGAGCGCGCAGTCACTCCAGGACAACAACTGAAGAAAAATCGCAGGAAATGTTGAGTTTTTATATGCGAAATATTAATACACAGGTCAGGTGGCGCCGATAAATGATATTACACTAACGGAACGGTAGTGTAGACGTACGGATCACATTGGTTGGATTATTATCAGCGTCTCCTTTTGACCCTCACCATTATAAGGTTAGGTGACATCTCGTTAGGAATGCAATCGTTGACAATGGCCTTCAAGAAGGCCAGAATATCTGAAAACTATACTACCATCTGTTCACGTAGGTGTAGCAGATAGTGGATCTCCCACGTGGAGGGATTTGTCCTGTAATTGTTTATCTGAAAGGGAGACTATCAAGCATAGGAAACAGTAGAGTAGCTTTATTCTTGTGCGGTCGGGTAGATTTAAAAATAATGAGCTGCCCCGAGGGAGAGCCATGCATCCAGTCATTCTCCTTCATGCGTTACAAGTGTTATTGAGCATTTGTTTTGTTTTAGAAGAGGTGAATACTGTTCTACTGAGCAGGATGTTTCGACCAGAAAGCCTTGCATAGTTTCTTGATTCTAGAGTACGTATCCCGCCCTTCCCCAACTTGCCAGCACTCCCACCGAGTAGTCCGCAATTCATAAGTCATTTACTCTTATACGAGGAATAGTCCTGAAGTTTTCACAAGAAACTACTGTTAATAATTTTTAGCTTCGTCGAGCCCGCTCCTGCGCGGTGGGCAGCGCAGGAAGCACAGCTGATTGCATACGCATGCTCACGCCATTGCACAGTCAGGCGATAATGACGGCAGACGCGACTATGGCAAAGCATTTATCTGGTCTCATTCTTCGCCGTCGCCGATAGACTTTAACGAACTGGATGTCTCCGCAATTTAAACTTGTGGGCCATAAATGTAACACTGTCGGCGACAGGTATGTAATATTTCCCTGTTGATGATTTATGCCTTTTACTCATTAAATCATGCCTAGTTTTTTTTCACGCATAACCTTGTTATATAAGTTTGTCCGCCCCAGCTCCGCCGCTGCGCTGTGGCAGCGCAGGACTGAGCCCAGCTATGCTACACACATGCTATATACCACGATTGGCACATAGCGCGTCGGAGCGAATCGTCAAATATCTGGCTCATTTCCGATCGTCGCGATTTACCATTCATCGCAGATGTTAGTTGGGAATCCAATGAAATATAAATTGTTGCTTACATCAATTGACGAGCGAGTGTGAAAAAAATCTCAGGGTAGCAACAATCTACCCCGACGCTATTATTATGTGGCCGGACCCTAACTTTCGGAACTCTTGCTCTCACTAAGCGCCAAACCGATCACGGGCACGGTTTTGCCGGTGCCATGCTTGTCAAGTTAATTGTGTGGCTACACCTTTGGATAGCCGCAATATTATCCCGCGCCGTCGCCGCGACCCCGCGTTCCGAATGCCCGACGCTTAGACATTTCTGCTTTTCAAATACACTCTCAAACTTTTTTTTACTTTTTCTAATCATTAATTGTCAGAGGGGTGTGATCAAACTGAGCCACCATTCTGTAGCGCGTATAGCAACGTAAGTCGTTACTTCTACGTGTATTAATTTGTGAATAGATGGCTCTATAAACGGTAAGTATAGAGTCTAACGCTTAGTTAACCGCCGGAGTATATAAAACGTTAAACGTTAATTGATTGCGCTTAGGGTGCACATTATAATTGAAATCTTCTTTAACACAATTCAATAACAATGAAATAATACGAACTGTAGGTGAAATACAAATCATTGCGAGCGTCGATGCCGCTGTCATGTCGAAGGCTCTAGTCTTAACAACTATGGTCTCGGCTGACTGCAATAGAACTATTTTGCTTCGAGGCTACGCCCCTCAGCAAAATAGCTGTATTGCAATCACCTCGGGCCTATAGTTTTAACCAGAACCGCTCATGGCCGTACATATTTGTATAAAACCTACGCATGACCAAAATCCACTACTGTAGGGGATTTCCCCTACGAGTGGCAGCCTTGACCTAAACTGATTCGCTGTGTTCATGGGCAGGGGCGTCGCCAAAAGTTGCGGGGGTACACCCCCCCCCTCCCTACCTATTGGTAAAATGTTGTTGTGTTATTTGCGATTCTGTGGGGTAAAATAATGAATGACCTTTTTCGGCGGCTAAAGTATTGGTTGTGAAAATAACTTTTAAACGAAATAATTATTGTAACTGGGATGCTATCTTCCTAATTCTGTCAAAATTTAACATTCATATCTCAAAAAGTCAAAGCTGTCATAAAGTAAACAGAAGGCATCCGATTTGTTCAGTGTTTCAGTCTAAACTTTCAACATTTCTGAGAATCAGCATCGTTATGCAAAATGATATTCTAGTATACGTGCATTACATGAAGGAGCCGTCAGGTAACAGGTACAAGTTAAGGTGTTTTTGACATTGTGAGGATTGTGAAAATTATGGTTATATGGTGATAGAGAAAACCTAGATAAAGAGTACTGTGCGACACTTACTCTCAACAAGGCCCTACTTATAAGTACATTGATGTTAAATCAGAGATATTTTACAACGAAGGGACTCGAAGCAGCTATTCATTGCATTGTTATTCATGAGTGCATGTGGCAAACACGTCTGTGAGTAGCAGGCGGCGATTAAATAGAGTTAATCGTTAGCAGGCGCTGCAGGCGTGGATAGCCACATTACGGAACGACAATTTTGATACTTTATTGAAAATGAGATTGTTAGCTGATTTTCTGCTTAAATTAGCAGAAAACTGGGTATAGCTACGACTAAGAAGAGAAGTTAAATTAAAAAATAGATATCAAAACTACGTGTTCTATAATTACATTTTATGTGCAAACTTATGGATAACTGTCAATGTAAACCTGAAATTATACCAAAAAATTATATTTTCATAAAAGTCTGAAGATTTATGGAAACAAGAATGCAATTTATGTTGCAATCTACATGAAAGTGATTGAAGATAGAGGTTTCATTTCTTTATACTTGGTTATACACTCCTGCTCATAATTATGGAATATTTTGATACTTAAGTTCTTTCTCCTATATCGTCCAAAATTTTCAAGACAAGTGTTTATTTCACAAAAAAGCAGTATTTGAAGCAATTTTTGGATTTCATGAGATGACTAAAGTAAAAACTAAAATACGTTTGAGCGCAAAAACAATTATATATTTATCTTTTTAAAAATCCACAAAAAATCCTGAAAAAGTATTAAATTAAAGTAATTAAAAAAACAACACAGAAAACTAATAAATTTTGATCTAATGTCATTTATCACGAAATTAACATCAGAATAGTGTCTGTTACAAGTCTAATAACGCGCGTAACCACCACGTGACTCAACAACAACAAAAAAACCATTTATAAACACAGGTTTTAGTGTCGAGTCGGAAGCTACAAATGTTCAAAATTCCTGAAATACTTAGATTATAATTGTTTCACCTGGGGTGAACAAATATTAATCATAGACGTACCGTTTACGGAAAAATTGCAACTTCTAATTTTTAAAATTTTTTTACGTATTCCGTAATTATGAGCATGAGTGTACATGTAATGATATTTGTTACCAATTTGAATTCATTAAATTTGATATTGATATTGATTTGTATATCTTTGTTACTTTCTTGAGTTTTTTTTCAGAAAGCCTAAATACAAACAATCCTATTTCGTGCGTTAACTTAATGGGGTGGGGCTCTATACACATGTCAAATGGATGGGCTATATTATATGTCACATATTATGATAGCGTATTTCATATATTGCATAAATTATCAGTTTGATTACTGTAATTGTATTGAATCCCGTTTCATTTGTTAACTTGATAATGGGGGGGGGGTAGGGTACATATGCAAAATGGGTGGCCTTATCTGTTATGTGTAATCTATCATATTCATTTGTTGTGGATTTGTGTGTCTGTTCTGTTTGTCTATAGGCCTAATTGTATAATTATTTCTTATATCCCGTATTTGTGTTTGTATTTGTATTTGCATTATTGGTTGTACGGTTTTAAATTGTTAAGCTCATGTCATTTGACCTATGGACCATGAAATGAGTAACTGAAAGAAAGTTATCTTTCTACAATGTAGACAATTATTT
>JZLH01S0143290.1:4133-19434 GCA_001188425.1 Eucidaris tribuloides | reverse complement strand
AATTCGTCCATGTTCTGGAGAATTCAGAAGATTGATACTCGCAAATCTCAAGAAAATTTTGTCTTATAGGCCGCTAAGTGCTTATTCATCGCATCTTTTAAACTGTGGAACATATATTTTGTATACTTTGTGTATTTCCTTTTGTTGGACCAAATCTTTTGTGCAAAACAGCGTCAATTGCAAGTTTAGAACATAATCTTAGAAAAAAAACCACACACTAACAAGCAAGAACAAAAAAAATCATTACAGAGTAGACTTTCACCAAATTACTCATTATTACAGCAGGGCTCCAGCAGCTTTTTAGTTGCTCCCCCCTTTTTTTTCCCCCCCCCCCCCAAAAAACCCTCCAAAATTACATGCTACTCGCCCAAGCTAACAATATTGAAACAATTATTTTCACCAGTAATTTTAACACTAAGTACCTTTTAATGGCATTGAAGTTTATCCTGCTTAATGCCTGGGGTTGCAAAGAGGGTGATTTACATTTTTAGTGCCCCCCCCCCCAAAATAAAAAGAAGTACTCGCCCGAAAGTAACAATGAATAAAACAAATTATTTTCTCAGTAATTTTAACCACTAAGGCCTTTTATGGCATGGAAGTTTATCCAGTTAATGGCTGGGGGTTGCAAACAGGTGTGATATATTTAATTAAAAGAGGACTTTGCAAATTTTTTTTACTACAATTCTGCACAATGCCTGCTTGGACTAACTGAAGGTGTTGCCGTGGGTTGGAGTGCTCCTGATAGATCCTGTTTACAATTACTAGATTGAATTTGCCCTTCTAATTGTATACTTAAAAAAATAGAGTTAACTCACATGTACTACACAGATCACTAGGAAGTGTTATATGAATTATGTTGCAAATAATGTCAATGCATATTTTGCACACAATTAAATGACCCTTCGCTCTATCCAGTATTTCACCACGTCTAGGCCTGAAATTGTAATACAAAATGTGTTATTTAACCGTTTTTTTATGGATAGGGCATTCTCGGTCCATTATATTTGTTCTCAAGCTGTGGGTTTTATCGAATTACCTCCTTTATTTAACACTTCGTTTTGTCAATTAATGGTGAACCTTTTGCCCTTTGATGTACTCGCAGAGCCTTCCTTTTCTCCCGTAGGAAGTGATGTAGCGTATTACATACTCGAGCGTAAATCTCGGCTAGTTCCTCTGCCAAATTTTACAACGGTCTCTAATAATGCTCTCCTACTATTTAAAAAAAGGCCGAGATGAGAGAGCGAAACATACCTTTATGTTAACGACGCGATTATAGCTAGGAATATCTTCCCTGACAGACTGGGTGTCCTTAAACATGTCAGTCGGCTCCTCGGTGACATGTCGTATTTGATGTCGGCACAGTTCATGTCCAAACAATGGGTTTTGTTTTTCCATAGATTTTCATTGTGTGTCAGAATAAAGAATATAATACTCCTTATCATGGGCGGGATATTTTTCGTGTGTTTTGTTTTTGCCACCATGAGCGTTGACAATGACATTTTTTTTTGTGGAAATAGCGGAAGAAAGACGTAGTTTACTCTATATCATGAGATTTATTTGCTTTGTATTTTTTGGTCTCATCACCAGTCAAAGACAATGACACTTTTTTTTGCGAATACTGTAGGGCGGTGCTGTTTTGTGTTATTTCTGTAAAAACAACATTCCAACGGTGAAAAGTTTATGAGGTCATTGCGTGAATGCTTCTTATTGAGCAATTGTTCTGTTATTTTAATGTGCATGATACCGAGGGCAGGAAATAAATTTTATTTTGGGGGGCTACTTTCAATTTACATGCCTGATTTTGTGATTTACAATAGTGTTATACAACTTGTACACTGAACCCTATGAGGATTAATGAAGGCTATATCTGTTATTTTAGGGGGCTATTTGTTAATTTTTGGTGGGTAAATCGCCCTTCGCCCCAAGGTATTTCCGTACGCTGATGACTACTCGTACATTACCTTTGTGATGTCACATGACATCTATACTTTTTGAATATACTGTATTTGGTATATTTAAGTGATCCTTAAACGATGTGGAAAACAAAGAAATCTGTGAACATCCATCACTTCAAATTTTTCTTTGTTCTGTTTGGCTTTTTTTTGGTTGGTTTTAAGGAGTTCCAAATTTACATGTGTAACTTACTCAGAGTCGGAGTGTTAGGAATTATATATTTTTCCAATTTCTCTCATAATCTTTCATATTCTTTGACCACCTGATGTACCTGCACCATGTACAATATATGTTGGAATCTGAGAATGAAATAAGTTAGATATAATTACTGTTACTATGACCGTACATTATTTGTTGTCATCTGGTCTCAGATGCACACTTCATTTCAACTTTGAACTTACACTGTTAGAAACCACACTCAACACTTCATTCTGTACATGTAGACCTACATGTACATATGACAGGATGAGGTATCGAATATACAAGATTGAAAGAACACAACTTTTACTGCAATATCAGGATTACTTTGACAGTATTTCAAAAGTTATGAGCTTCACATGTAGGTGTTATTTCTATTTTGTATAGTGGACATGCAATTTCAAATTCTGTTCGGTGTTTTTATTTTTGTGCTACACTGTATTTTAGACTTCATTCCTTGTTTACAGTTGTATGAATCCTTTTGATGTTACAAATAGCCGTTACCAAAGTTTGGTTTATTTTCCAAAGCGACTAACTACCATGTAGGTTTGGCTTTATGTTTTCTGGAACATATTTTTTTTATTTTATTTTATTTTTTTTGCTCTGTGAAGCCGGGCGAATAAATTAATATTTTCTTTACTGCGGCTAATTTTCCTGTTTCAATACATTCCAGATTTTCTTTGTATTGAACGTACCGGCAAAATTTTTGGGCGGTTCATTTTCTTCCTGTTCTTGGTGGACCAAAATCGCTCCAATAGCCCTGTGTATTTTTTTTAATTGTTGCTAACATGCTAATGTGTCACAGCGCAGTATTATTTTGCCTGCAAAAGTATTGCTTGTAGGTCAGAATATCGGGATATGATGCAAATTGTTGAAACTAAGGTCATGCATACAACCGTTTGTCTTCCTTTCTGCTAAAAACATGTTACAGTTGAAATGTGTTCTTTTAGGGCACCAATGGGAATACAAAATGTCGGCTTTATAGACAGGTTGGCTTTCTGTAGACGGCTTCTCTAACACTCTATGATAGTTACAGTTTGTAGACTTGTCCTTCCTTCCTTTTTCACCCTAATTCTAAGGCTGTTATTAGTCACTTTGACCGGTTATGTAGTCTGGACACTGAGACTAGCTTCTTGTTCGCTACGCTCGGGATTGCGGGTAAATAAAGAGCAGTCTGATGACTTAGACTAACACATATTTGTCTTCAGAGGTATTCATTGTAGTGCGCCACTATAGACAAGCGGTTAGCTGCCCTACAGAGCACGGTGCCGGCCCCACATTTATACCTTAGAATTACAGTGTCATGTGCTTACAAGCAAAACAACTTATTAATTTCGGAAATTTTAGTTTAGAGGCCTGATAAATCAATACAGCGACTTAATTCCCACACACGAGTTGTTGCATCTTCGGATTGCGCGATCATTTCTCTTGTCCGTCAATCTGGTAATTTCTTAACATCGGACATCCTTGTGCCCTTGGTTTAATGAACGTATTGCGACCAAGATTCAGATGAGAGGCATCCAGAGTATCGTCACTCGAACGATATTGACAGCCGGTGCTAATCGTTGGACAAACATTTGGGATATTAAGCCATTGGGCTCCTTGAAATGGACACATAGTGAGCTTATGTTGTACATGCTATGCGACTACGTTTGAAACACAAGGTTTGCGATTATTGATATCTTCATATTCTCATTTCCATCATGAGATATTCCATAGGTATCTATCTATACTTTTCTTCTTTTCTGTCTTATTTTATCATTGCCAACTTTTCTTCTATTAGCACGTACTAGAAAGGATAGTATTTAAGCACTTTATAAATTATATTATTTTTATTTATGTTATTATCATTTATTTCAATTTTAAGACACATTTCTTTCACAGATGATCCAACTTTACAGATTTCTCCTGTTTTCCTGTGTTGTATTTCAGTTTCCACGATCGCGTGCCAGCCAAGACGTGATTATGTTAGCCCAGACCTGGCCCCGACCGCGCCACACACTTTTTTCGACCTGTTAGATGTCCGACACATTCCAGCTGTGGCCAGAGGACAATGCTCCTGGCCTCTTAAAGAGGTGTTTTTTTCGATATACGTTCAACGATTGCACGAGAAATTAGTCAAGAGATGGGTATTTAAGTAATGCCTTTCAGATTGTCTTTGTGCAGTTTATTATAAATACTTTTACACCTCAAATTTTGAGTAATTAATGCACTTTCCAATGCTATAGGCCAGGATAGACATCTGTACCGATCCTGTCGCCCATGGCGGGTGATTTGGCATAGGGCGCGGTAATAATACAAGTTACCCAATCTGGCTGGTGGTTAATTTTTTAGTGTTGAGTCAATGTTGTATTTTGGGCAGCGTAAATTTCCTTTCTGGCATGCGGTTCAAACTTACCTGCCGGACTGGTTAGTTTGAACAAGTTAAGGTCCAGCCCTGGCTGTAGGATGCATGTGTTAAAAATGAACAATTAACGGAGACCTTGGTTTGTGTAATCTCATCCACTCTGTGCATTACTTCTACATGCAACAGTCAGTGTCTTTGTTTTTTACCTTCAATTTTTATGAATACCATTGATCAAGAGAGACCTGACGATTTGCATACAATGTATAGGTTTTGAAAGAGCTTTGATCAGTTGCGTGAAGGACGAATAGAGTACGTTGGTATGGGACCGTGTGTTGAGGACGCGCACATGAGCGCATCGTGTTTTGAGAAGGGTGTTTCTTAATTGTTCGGTGGATTGATCTGAGGGACAAGTGGGGATCACGAGAAGACTGAGAGGAAATCGCGTCAATCTCGAGTGAGTGAAGTTAGTGATGTTGCTGGTTGAAGGCGAGGAGGATGCTGCCGAATCAGACAAAAGTGGAGGGAGGCGGTAAGGGCAATTCGCTGTGAGAGTTAAGGTGAACTTCCAGCACCCCGTAACAAGGACAAACTGGATTAAAAAAAATCTTTGTATTTTAGTTTTTAGTATGTGAGTCGCTCAGAGTATCGAGTGTGTGTCTAGGATTGGAGCTTTACAGTTTACACAATTCTCAGAGTTTTGTAATTTATGTAATTTTATTGACATACATTGTATTTTTGTACACCACGAATTACCAATTTTGGCTATATAATCTAATGATTTCTTTGTTTTACTACTTTCGATAATAAATTAAGGCTGTTAAGCGGAGTTTTTGTTGAAATGTTAGAATCCCCATTTCACCAAACATTTTCATGTTCTATCATGTTAAGGCGGTGTTTCTAAACACCGAGGCCAGAAGTCGAATCATGTACTGCCAAGTTTGCCGCCCAAACGAGTGACATGGCCGTCGCCCTGCTCTGCAAGCCGAACCATTCTGCCAACGAAAACCTTGCAACTCACGTTTCATGCCGACGCTGCCCACCGCCCGTTACCAAAGGTGGTATCTTCCAGTGGTGTATTCGGCGCCTCGCCAGGCCACATTCTGATGGGCCTCGGTCTCCTGGTCTTGGTCTGGGTCACTTTTGACAAACCCTTATGGGATGGTTGTATTTGGGTTGTGCGTCGGTCTTTGGATCTGTTGTCTCAGTACTAACCTGATCTTAAGGAATGATAGTAGGGTTTGCCCATGTTCCTCTGATGTCAAGGAGCGTTTCTTTGAAATTGCTTATCTCTCATTCTTGACAACCAACGAATAACAACGAGGAACAGGGTTCCTTGCCAACTTACAAATCAGGGAAAATCTGGAAAAAATGATGTCCCCTTTTCACAGTCAGCTCGGATTTGGAAAAGTCCTCAGAAGATGAAATCATGGGAACTTTTATTTGTTCCTGTGATTCAACTTTTCTTGCCTGCGTGTTCATACAGTAGCAGTAAAGAAATTACTTGAAGCAAGAAGTGGTTCAAAATGGTTGATCTTGGATGATGTATTCCATCAGGACATGTAAGGGAAAAATATCAGTGACTTTTTTCACGAAGTACTGGGAACCTGATGGAAAATAAATTTTTTACTACAATTGACTTAACTTCCGGATTAGTGATATGATAGAATAGTTTTCTTCTATTTCAAGGTTCCAGCCCATTTAGCGGAATCAGGGGAAATATTTAATCTGTTTTCAGTCAGGGGAAGTATGAGAATTTGATAGAAATGCCTCAATCAGGGAAGAGTCAGCGAATTTTTGATTGGCCAAATCGAAAGTAGTCAGACTATTGTTTTAAATTTTTTGTGTGCATATTTCAAAAACAAATCATTGGGATTGGAGAACTACTGTGAAAGCTGAAAGAGTTGAATATTATCATGATTTTGAGACTATCATGGGGAAAAATCATGTCGTTTTGTTTTCTTTGAAAATGCTGGGAACCCTGCTATTGTTGTCCATCTTCCCTGACTCTGTTGTTTTTGAAATATTTCTATCCTTGATTTATACTTGTTTTAAAAATGTGTTTGTCAAGTTCTGACACAAACCTGTGGGATCTGCGAAACTGGAAGAGGGACAACAGACAAGTGAAGCCATTGCAAGTGGGTAAAAAATGGACCTAACATGGTATATGTGATGGTCAATATTTCCTATTGATGGGATTGTAAGGATGGATTTGATGACATTGCATGACGACCGATAATAAGGATGCTTATGCCAACTCTATAATCTTGGAGCTCTGCGGATTAGTGAGGTCAAGGAGCATTTTGATATCAGCTACTTCTACTTCTGCTGCTTGCCCTCATTCCATAAATAGCTTTCAGGATTTCATATCCCTCTTTTTGCATCTTTCTTACATCCATCCCTGAAATTGGTTGATACCCTTGGTTCTTGCAGTAGATCCGGAACCAGCGGTTCATACTCATAACACTGCTCCATCATCGACTTTTGGTGCCTGTTGGATTCGATGGGATAGTAGGACCTGCCAGAAATGGATGAAACCACTTGCAACACAACCTCCTTCCTTCTTTCCTGCTGATTTCAGAAATGTTTTAGTTTCAAAGATACTGTACCCTTCTTTCATCTGCTTTTGCGATTTTCCATATATATTCTAATTCTGCCCCACCACCCACCCAACACCCTTGGCTTATTGATGCTCGTTTATTCTGTTTATACTTCATTTCAGACATTTTCTATTTCATAGTGATACTGTGGTGTCTGTCGATTCTGTCGTTTCTGGACTATCTATGGTTACATCAGGCTTGCTGTTTTTGACAAACTTTTTTCCTCAGAACTAATCCATCTTGGCGCAAAAAGTAACAGCGCCCTCCTCCTTCCTCCCAGTCCTGTGGGAGGAGCGAACATCCTGCTCCCATCCAGATCCATCATTGTTCTTCCTCTATATCTATATTCTCGCCTCTGTGCCTTGGCCGGGCAGAAGGTCATTAACCCTATCCACACTACCCCCCTCCCCCATGACAAAAGGGCACAACTGACATTTTTTTTTTTAATTGAGTTATATAGTGTAGGGGACTCAGTACATCATGTTAAACATGCAGAACAAAAAAAAATATTAATTAGAAGTGTCCCTTTGTCCCTTTGCTTCATAATCTGCTTGTTAAAAGGACACTGAATAGGGCTTTAAGGCTTTGAACAAAATACATTTTGCTCAATATCTCCAAAACACCAAAAGGCCCTTTTGTCATGGGTGGGGGGGGGGTGGGGGAGAGGGGTAGCACAGGCTATAAGTGTTGTGTCATTCTGCCAGACACATGACGTTTTGATTGCAGGAACATTTTTGTGATGTTGAGGAAGAGTCAATCACTGAAACCTCTCAGTCCTACTAATTAAAATTTTGTGTTGTTTGGTACAGGCCTGTCACTCTTTTGGATTAAGAGGGTTAATGAAATTTGTAAAGTTTGAATGTCGGTTGGCAGGATGAAACGTTCCACCCCATTTTTCAAGGATCACAAGGAGGCTGTTTATGATCATTTTAAATGTTTAAATATTCACTTTACTTTGTACAGTACAAATATACCATGGAGCATTACCATGGATATTTGTGTTAATATTAATTTTTGACCATTTAGAAGGCTAAATGTTGTAATTACATAAATAGTCAGTTCAATGGCTAAAATTCATATTTAAAAATGCCAGGTGTCACCAAACATTTTGCCATAGGTAATGTTCTTACACTATGTAGTAATACAGTATCTGGTCAGTGATCATATAAAACCCCAAACAGTTTCATTATAGGTTTCATGTTATTTTCTGATGATTGGCAAAATTATATTGCAATTTTTAGAACGAATTGCTGAAAAATCTGTCAGATTGAACATAAAATATACCCTGGCTTTATCGTTCCTTCGTAAAGGTGCCTAGTGCCTTGATGGGCTATAATAAATGTTACTCCCCCCCTCCCCAGACCTGACAATGTTCATGTTCATTTTCTAGAGATCATATATCAACGAAGTACCTCCTGTCTATGTCTCTGTGATAATTATTTTCTCTGAGGTCACCAGTCCCGACAGACAGATTATCCTCATATTTCAAAGTTCACTGACTGAAAGACCTTTGCACGAACATTAACGGGAGACCGGAATGTCACTCTATTACAGCAATTATATCCTTCACTGGATGGTGGGCCCCAATTGGTCGATGGTGCTTCTAATTGGCAATTTAACGCAAAAGTAGATATTTCTAAAACAACCTGACAGGTTTTCAAACATTTTCTAATATCGAATGAGACGAGGAAGAACTTTTCAGGGTGACAACAATTTATGGACAGTTTGCTTAATGATGAGCACCGATGCACCTTCACAATAAATTTTAGAAGCCTTGTATGTGCATTATATTCTTTAGCAGACACGCTTTCAGGGGTACTGTCAATTGTGTCCATGATAGATTATTTGTGTCTGCAGTCCATTTATCTCTGCATCTCTGAGGACGAGCTCATAAACATATTTTTTGTCGGCAGTTTGTGTGCTTCCTGTTTCAATTTATTGGATGTGATTTTCATAGGTAAATCAAGCTTGCCTGAATTTTTATCGAACTTGACATGCTTTCTCTAAACAAAACAACACATTTGAAGTAAATTTCAGATTTTGAGGTTGGAAAAAATGTTAGTGTCTGTAGGTTGTATATCCTCTTCATCCAGTGATGTAGCCAGTGTTTTGTTGGGGGTGGGGGGGGGGGGCGAAGGAAGCATTTCTTCTTGTGGGGATGATGTAGGGTATGGCACCAAAATATGAAGGGGGGAATGGATATTCATAGAATCAATGAATAGGCCTATATCACATGTAAGAACCTAAATACAGAATTCATGCCAACAAACATACAATTTGTAGAATGTATAATTTTATACCAAAATACTAAGAAATTAAATGTAAATACATTGTATATTCATAATCAAATACATAAAATTGACATTTAGGCAATTGTAATGAATTCTAGAATTATAGTTCATGATGTATACACAACTGAAGACACTGAATTGTAAGAAAATGAATAAAAACAAATGACATCCTTGTGAATTTAATGAGAATTATGTGCATGGTGGCGTGAATGTGGCCCGTCTCATTGCAAATTCTTCATTCCAAGTATATCGTATGCCAACTTCCTTTCCTTACATGAAGGCAGGCTTAATTACACTGTAGCGTAGTCAGCGATCGGGCCACCTGCTGGCTAATTGGCCGGGCCCGTCATGATTTGAATGAAAATTTAAACTATGAACAGGACGTATGTCATCGACCATTTATTACAGCTATGAAAGATGGGAGGCTGATGGCTGTCTAATGTGTTGCTGATTTGAAGCTAATTATATTAGTAGTACTGATCACGTGCAGCTGCGTTTGATAATTGATGAATACATGTATATTGAAGGCTCTTTAGTTAAGATCGTACTTGTAATTTGTGTGCTGTCGAAAGGATTTATGAAAAAAATGTAGTATCATTAGTTATAATGTCACTATTCAATGAGAGGAGCAAAACCCCTTGTTCCCCCCCCCCCCAAAAAAAAAATAGTAGAAAGATTTTAAAAAATATAAAAAAGACTATTGCAACAGCAAATATCCTCTGGAAATACTGACTAAATTGAAGGAAAATTTTGACATAGGGATCAAAATCACATTTGTTTAATTCTCCTCTTCTGGCTAATGTAAACCATGATAACTGGAGCAACTCAAGTCCTCCCACTGAATAAGACTAAGACGAAAACCGATAAGACATTTGAAATATACATCGTTCGACCCATGTGACATTCCGATCTGAAGTGGCCTGGGTCAACAGCAGGGCTGAATATCATGAATGTTACATCAAGTTAAAGGGGTCTGCATTCCAACAGGAGGGAGCAACATTTACGTAGATCATAGCTGAAATTATTATTTTTCAACCCTATTTTGGTGACTTTTGTATCAGTTCTAGGTTCTAAGAGATTCCTCAACAGGCAAAATTGTGTGGAAACGATTTTCCCATGTAGAATCATGATGCAGTGAGGAAGAATAGCTTTCCCCATGCAGAACAGTTTAGATTACCAACATATGGCCTTGTTTTTTGCTTTTAAAGCATTAATCCTTGGGAGGGATAGGGAAAATCGGTGTGGAACAGGCTCCCCCAACATGGTTTGTGGGTGGGGCCCAAACAACTTTATTTCCAGGTACGTTTGGAACGTTTTTTACATACTCTGTGGTTATGAACTGTTATCTTGGTTTGGGCCCTTGCATACAAAGATGCACGAAGAGTTCTTTTCTCGGAGTCCCCCTCCCCATCCCCTACCCCCTCACCCCCTCCCCTCTCCTCCTCCCCCTCTCCGTCCCCTCTCCTCCTCCCCTCTTCTCCTCCTCCTCTCTCCTCTCAACTCCCCCTCTTCCCCTTCCTTCCCCTCCTCCCCCTTTAACTTGGCTGTGATGTAGGTGCTGTCGAAAGACAGAATGTTGTTCATTTGTGTACAGGCTAGGGGGTAAAGGTTAAAACACCTTTTTACCGATTTCATGATTATTATCAACACTGAACAGTTCTGGAAATCAATGTACACACATTTCAGCCTTTGTCGACTGATTTCAAATCCATGTTTGGCACAATCGCAAAATATTTAGGCTACTGAGTGGAAGACTGCTTTGTCAAAAATATGATAAATCTTGGATAAATAAACCCAAAAATGATATTTGACATATTTGGTGAGTAACAAGACATGTCAGTTTTGTCTTTCATCACATTTGTTTAAATACAGTTCCTTTTGTGATGTGAATGTGTCAAACTTATATACATATGTGAACGTGATTGTTTATGGGCTAGGATTTTGTTGAACAGACTGTAAAATGCATTTTGCAAAGCCTTGGCTCTATCTAAATCTTATAAGTAACATACCAAATAAATAAATGTACATGTAGTATCACAAATATCCATGTAGGCCTATATTTACAAAGTGCATGAAGTAGACATTGGAAGAATCCACTTTCGGTGGGGGTCAAGGGGTTGAAAGTCATTGATGGGTCACTATCAAATTATAATACTTGTGATATATGGCTCACATTATGTTGTCAACATAAAAGCAGCTCTCTTTAAGTACTCTGGGACGACTTTTATTCCATAGAGTCCATCCCGTCTTCGCGATCCCTCTAACCTACCAGGCAACAGATGCATGATGGGTACCCCATCAAAATGAGAGCGACTGAGCTCGTTCATCCAATAAAAGGCCGTTTTGTCTCACTGATTCCTCTCCTTCTAAAGGTAATAACAGCGGGCATGTCCACTCCGTGAGGACCATTTATCATTTTAGAGAAAAGTCATTTGATGTCAAATTGAAGCCGATTATGAGTCATCGATTGTTAAAGTGGAATGTGCCGTATTCTGGCAGATGGGAAAACAATTTTATTTGTGAAAAAAAGACAGAAAAAAAGTAAGATGTTAAAAGCATACAGTGAGGACAGCTAATGGTCATTACATGTATGTGCAGTACACACTAGTTGGTGTAACTCATATTGTGATGACTTTTAGGGTGAAAAGATATGTATTTACAAATTAAAGTTGCAGAGTTTTTTATTTTTTTGCAGTGTACATGTCATAGGTTCTAGGTGTAAACGTTCTACAGGTGGGTACCCATGAAAAAGTGTGTAGCAGAATTCCAGAACTTCTTTTCTGCAGAAATTACATGTGTTCATGAACTTCTTCAAACCTTTGTTGTTGTTTTTCCTCAAGATACATGTAGGCCCTACATGTAGTTCAAATTATTTCTCATTTTATCCTTTGTACTACATGTATAGCTACATGTATGTGATTTCAAGTTTTGGATTAGTGTTATTGTTAGTGTTAGTAGACGGCAAGAGCCGTTAAACCGAACTCCTACACTACGACTCGGATTAACGTAACACGAGTGTTAACACGAGCGTGACGTCACATCCCTTGCTCGACGAACACGAAAACCGCGGAAAACCTGAAGAAATGTTGTAATTTCGTTGTGAAATTTAAACAACCGTACTATAAATAAAACACTGTCGGAAAGGCATGTACTTCCCTCTCTATTTCATGTATTTGACTCATTTCATCATGTCTTAGTTCTTTCACAATCTAAAATATTGCAATTTTTCTTGCCGCTTACCGCGCACCATCGCACTGCCATACACATTATAGTAGCTGCGCGACCGGCCCAGCTGGGTAGACCGCGACAAAAATAACACTAACGCTAACAACGAACTTGAAATGGTGATTTCCTTAATCCCTAGGGGCTAGTGTTAGTGAATGGGACAAATGCATGTAAATTGCTGACACCAGCAACCCAGCTCGGTTCAGCAGACGATTTTTAACTCTATCTACAACACCAACTTCCGGAAGTGCGTTATAATTTCGGGGTCAACTCGCTAACATGGATCGATTTCAAGTTTCGGATTAACGCTCGTGTTATTGTTAAGATAACACTAACACAAACACTAATCCAAAACTTGAAATCACCCAATGTTTTAATAGGACCCTTATTTGTTTCTTTAAAGTAGTTTCATATTTTGTTTTCATTTACTTGCCCAAACAAAATTTTCACTTGTATAAGTGTACAAGAAGCAAATTGATTGTATTACTTGTATAGAGATAGTTGAAAGTGTTACAGATAGCTACACAATTGAAATTTACACAAAATGAAACTGAATTGAAAAAACACTAGTCCTACTCTATTGATTAAGAGTTGAACATTTGGGCAGGTATAAGTAGTTTTCATAAATTTTCACTTACCCAGAAGCAAAATTTTCTTGCCTGGACAAGTGGGCAAGTACTAGTGTCGAGCTCTGTCGTAATAGAGGTACCCATGCTTCAATAATAATAACGTGTAAAGTCGGCAATTTGCAAGAATGTCTTCAGGGATGTACATGTAGTAGCTTACACTGTATGGCTCTTTAAATTTACTCTCCACGTAAGTAAGTGGGATATCGTCACATCGACCTGTTGAATAACTTGGTCATCAGAGGTTCATTCACTGAAATCTCTTCGGTATTACTGCAACAGATTTTCTTCTTTCTATATAAACTGCTACCCCAAAATAATATTGAGCTCTCACTCTCTTTCATTCAGCATTATCAGTGAGTTCGGTCTCTCCCTCAAAGATTCGACATCTTCAAGACTTCTGTCGCCACGTTGGTTACGACGATACTTTTAGCGATTTCCTGTTTTCGGTGGACATTAGGATGGGAGTTGGTGTATGTCAACTCCATTATTTGTTAGAGATATCTTGAAGGAAAAGGAAAACAGAATGCGGCATATGAGGACCTGTTTGTAAATTTAGTATGGTACACTGTGTGTTGTGTAGAGTTTTACAGGCCTACATGGTTGGCTATTTTGTTTTGCAACAAGAAGTTAAAGCAATGTGAATTACACAACTCTATATGAAGAACGTATCGCAAGTAGCCTAATTGTTCAGCCCAAGTATAGTATTGATCGATCAGATTTTTTGTCAATTGATCTTTCATAAAGACTCTGTTGTCACCACAGATGTCATAAAACAAATTTTGATGTTTAAATTATCAGAGAACATGTAGCTGTAGAGATGAAAAAAGTCAGGGTCCCTCCCCCCCCCCCCCGACATTTTACATTTTGAGTAATTTCTCAAATTTCTCAAAAATGGAAGAGTTTCAGAGCGAGCAAGTTTTAAGGCATTGATAGATCGTATAGGTCTATCTAAAAAAACATGATTTTTAAAGAATTTCATTTTTTTACCATTTACTGTACCAAAAATATGTTGGGGCCTACTTGGGTTACTTCGGTGTTACACTTTGCACTGAGATACAAACCTGATGTTTTCCTTTAACTAAAAAATGACCATCACAAATCCCCATTGTGAGAATAAAGAATAAGTCAACAGATTCTGGAATTCAGATCTTTCAACATTCTCTTGCATTCCATTTGTCTTATCACTTTAGGACCAGTACAGCCATGCCAGTTCTTATCAACCTTCAAATACATCTTTCCATTACTAATGCTACCATCTGATTTTTCTGTTACTCTATACCAAGTGTTCCATACACCAGAGACACTGAGGCCATATCTCCTCCCCCTAAAATAGTATCAAGATTTTTCCGCTGGAGCCGTTGATATTGGCAATAAATCATGTGATTCCCCGTGAACCTGTTGCGTGGCAGATTTTGATAATGCCAATGATCAGAATAAAATAGAAAAGCCCTAACTAGTGGAGCAGCATAGGATTGTTGTATTGTGTGGGGCAAACAAAAAAAAGAGCATTATTCGTATTTTTCCCCAGTTTTGAATTGATCTGTATTCTGTACAAGGGTTTCAAACTGCAATAGCTACTGAGGGATTCTGTAATGAAAATATTAAAATTTTGACAACTTTTAATGAAATTGACAGGGCTTGCCCTTAATATTGATTTCTAGGTGGCCCAGATATAGAACCCAAGAAAAGATTACCATATACAGTATGAGTATTTTTAATTCTCCAAATTTTTTGGTGGCCATTGAGAAATTTCTAGTGGCAAATGACGCTCAGGCCACTGTTAAAGCCTAAGTTTAGTTTGGGGGATTTTCTTTTTTATTTGAAAGCTGTATGCCCAAAGGTCATATCACACCAGTAACAGATTCTGAATGTCTTTAGGGTTTTTTTATTATTAAGTAATGAAAAATCTTGGAGGGGACCCTCGAGATTACATGGTACATGTACCTCAAAGATTTTTGACTATATTGTACATTATAGCATCCAAAGGGTTAATAAGGTGTTAAAGTTATCCGAGTTATACCTCATCAGAAAGAGCAGACTCTGTTCTTTTTGATGAGGTAT
>JZLH01S0143279.1:22359-39831 GCA_001188425.1 Eucidaris tribuloides | reverse complement strand
CTTGAACCACTTTTGGAACCAAATTTGGAAGTAATTGCATTTCGAAGGAAAATTTCATATGATTGTGACTTGTACGAAATTTCAAAATCTTAGAAGGGTGATATCTAAAAAATGGTGACTTAAGTACATCTTTAATACACTCTTCAATTGTCATTTTTGGGGTAAATCAGCCACCTGTAACAGTAAGTAATCATGGGGGGGGGGGTGGGGTTGTTACATGAAGACATATTGCCTTTCAAATAAAAAGCTGTCCATTAAATACTGCAGACGTGTCATTTCAAGTCATTTATTATAGGAAGGTCTGATTGTGCACTAGACCTGGTATTGGTTGCATACAGTGATACAAATGATTGGCATGCCTGTTCATTTTTAAAAACTCAAACCATATGGTAATAAATTTACTAATTGATTTTGTGCTTGCACTCACACATACCAGCTAAATTATGAACCAGGTTTTATTACATGGTAAGTGTGATTTTATCTGATGGAAGTGGTGAGCCTCTAATCTTGTGTTTTAACAGGATATTTTTTTTTTTAAATGCATACTGTTCAAAGATGAAAGCAATCAAGTCAAGTATTGTATTTCAGGGACCCAAATTTTCCCTGTATTTTTTCAGGCTGTTCTATTAAGGCATTGTATTTGAGCTACACTGTACAGTACATGATTCCCCATGCTACTAGTATCAGACATGCCTGATAGCAACGTTTGGCAATTTTTTTTTAAACATTGGGGCTTTCACAATGTAAAGGTATTGGTAGTTTGTGGAAGCCCCAATTAGAAATTGTCAAACTTTGATCTTTGACCTACATGTATATGATAGTGTTTGAATGGATAAAATAAACACCCTAGAACACAAAATTTCAGACAGTATGCTGTCACGTGCAAAATATATGTCCTGTATACAAGTCATCTATGGTGGAAAACTGGAATGGTTACTCATTGGTAATCAATTTTTAACCTGTTAGCTATGGAAACCGGATGTGCCCTGTTTTAAATCTGTGGGATTTTCAGAGTCTCGGTGGCAACGGGTTAGAGCACAAAAAATCATTTTCTACTGCAATTTGTTTTCAGGGCTTGATTTTTAGATAAGAAACAACAGTATTGAGGATTACTGTGTGTAGCTCAGAATTGGAAACAATTGTTAAATGATGCCTTCAAATTAGTGTATAGACTTGTTCATGTAATCACATACACTGTACTTGAGAGACTTGTTCCTGCATATTTAGTTTCAAATTGAAAATTCTAGAAATTTTTTAAAATTTCTGGAAAATTTCCAGCCCTTTGCAACCCCATTCCTGGTTCCAAGGAGTTTGTTACAGTACCTAATTGTATTTATCTCTAACCCCTTTGTCTGTGACATAGCCTTTTGACATGGCCCTCTCGCTGTTATGGGCGAGAGAAGCAAACCAGCCGAGCGCGTCAGCGCGAGGGCCTTTTGAGATCTGCGTGGCATCCGAAAAGTAATTATTATTCATGACCAACAGGAACGACCGATCTCTGTTCGAATCAACCAATGAAATTTCACGCTATGATGCCCTGTCTAGGCCTTGTCAACTATTCGGTGGGTTGAAAGAAATTCCTTCAGTGTTGGTTACTACAATTCATATACCATCAAACACCAAATTAGTACACGTTCATTGTTTGAACAGAGTATTTGAAGCATTTTTCTTTAAATTTTGTTTCGTAAGGTCCAATTTGGCGTGCAAAAAATCTGCCTTTGTGAATCATTTCGCCTAATGAAATAGTGAACGCTTCCAGATCGTTTCGTGTTACAGCAACAGTACGTACGAACATGGTCTAGTATGATTGCATATTCAACGTAGGATCAAGTAGACAGACACGCTGATTGGTTGATTTTTGCTACCCAATTCGGGTAGCAAAATTCGGTAATTCAAAGGGCTAACATAAGAAATTGAAGCAGATCTCAAAAGGCCCTCGCGCTAGCGCGCTCGGCTGGGCTCGCTTCGCTCGCCCCCATTTCGCTGGCCCCACACAGCGAGAGGGCCTTGTCAAAAGGCTGTCTGTGACAGGAAGTAAAGGCCACTAATTCTTCAGTTCCTGATGGTCCTACTCCTAACCTCCCAATTTCCTACGTGGCATATCTTGAAAAATTAAGGGCAAAATTGTTCAACAATGTTTTCACTTGAGATAAAAAAATCTGAGCTACACAATATTTTTTGCTGCTATAGGGTCTAAAAATGATGCCCTGAAAAAATGCAGTTCAAACCGATCGTTAAGTGAGCTTTAAAAACTGAAAGTCAATGGGTGACCATTCTAGTTTTCCACCAGAGACTCCTGTATTATAGAATTTTTGTCACCAGGTCTTTAATTAATGTGCTGATATTTATCTGCACATATTTTGCTAGTGACGGCATAAATATCTAAATTTGTGTGTGCTAGGATGTGTGTTTGTCAGTTCAAGCACTATTATTTAACCCAGATATACACTATATCAAAGTTTGATAATTTTATTTCTAATTGCACTTCCACAGTGTTAAACAGTGTAATGGTGTGTATAAAATAAATTTTCCCATTTAAGCCATAAATGCAGAGTTTTGTGTGTGTGCATTCTGGGATTTCTGGCAGTGATGTATCCATAGCATTTGATAGAAATAACATATAAATTGTTGTCACCCTGGTAAACTTGTTTTGAGAGTAAAGTACATTGTCGGTAGATCCCATGCAAAATAAAGTTTATATCGGCAAATGAGTCCGAGTATAACTTGTGACCATGTGTACAATCCATGTAGAATTTTTATTTTGTTTAATATATTTGAATATATGTGTGTGCTCCCCACACACATATATTTGAATTTATTCAACTGGTTAAGTTTGTTTGTATTCCTGATTGGTTCAATGTCTGTCACATGACATCTTCTATTTTGAGCACCGCCCGCGAGGAGTGTTACAACCGGTCGTTACACAGGCGTGCGTTTCTCGAAAGTCCCATTTTACACGTAAAAATAGCGCTTATGCGTGGAATCTGCAACTGTATACGCGTTCGTAGGGTGTTTGTTTCTTCTGAACTGTGCGTAATAAATTTGACACATTGTCGCGCCGCGCACCACAATTTCATTTACGCGCACGCACTCTAAGGTTATTGACATTTTCTACGCTACGCATCGATCGCGCGCACGTGCCAATAACTACATGTAGCAGACGCACGCCAAGCGCGAAATGGGCCAAAAGGTAATAATCTGTCAATGAAAACAAACTTTTCATCTTTAAAATTTCATCAAGTTTTGTGACGTTGAATAAAACAAATAATGACTGTGATGTCGGTCATTGCATCAAATTACCAGCCCTTGTTTGTCTTGCAGATGATCATTTTTCTCTAGACTTCGTCTTGGGAAAAAATGATCATTTTCAAGACAACCTCGGGCTGGTAATTTGCAACGACCTCCCCCTAGTCATTATTTGTGTAATATGTGTGTGCTCCCACATCATGTACATTATTTCTAGATTGTTGATTCCCTGCAAGTCACATGAAGTACATTTGGAGTATTGGACATTTTTGTATAAATTCTCATTTGGTAGAACCTTAATGTCCTAATTTTGAAGTTAACAAAATCATTCCAAGCCTTGTATTCAACAACTTTTTTGAGAATGATCAGTTTGTAACAATGACTGTGTTGAAGGATGCCCTCAAACAGTACCAAGTGCAAATTTGACACTCAATTTTGTAGTTGAAAGAAGCCATTCCCAAAGTCTGGCTGAGAAATTGCTCAAGTTCCATAATACTTGGGCTCCCTACCCCATTTCATTTTAAAACTTGTATCTTACCGGGGGGGGGGGGGAGGGGGGGGGAGAGAGGGGGACCTGTAGGTGCATTACATTCATTGTTTCCTTATCAAGTTCAGATTTTACGCAATGCACTTCTTCAAATATTATCACATTTTGACATTTTGTCTCTACAATTTAGATTATTTTAGATAGTTACTTTTTTTCTTTTCATAGAATAATGGAAATCCACCGGGATGGCTTTAGCCAACATCAAGTCTAGTTTACTTATACTGGTTACCATGGCAATGCTGACATCCTCCATTAGTGGGGGGCGCTCTAGTGGTGCTGGTTACGTCAAGAGTGAGGTGAACCACCTGACTGATAACGTGCCCACCTGGCCTGGTCACATGGAACCATTGGGGGCCAAGGCTATCAAAAGAGCCATTCCTGTTTTAGAAGGTAAAATGAAACAAAAAAATAATAAAAATCATTCTACACTGTATTCATACAAAAATAAAAAATCAAGTAATAGAAATAAAATGAATCTAAAAAAAAATGAATAAAAAGACTATAAATAAATAATAATGAAATTACAAAAAAAAATAAAAAAGAAATTTATTCAACTTAAATAGACAAATACTGTAAGACATAAACACATACAAGATGTATACATACATGTACATACATACAGTGTATTTGAATAAATGTCTTTTATACAAAAAGAATTTAAATGTCTGTAAAATTAGTTGATTTTTATTTTAGTGTTTTGGGTATTAACCAATGGATATTTTTTTTTTTACTGGAAACTGTATAATATGAATTCTTTTGGAGTAGCATTACGACTAGGACACTTCAAAGTTCATGTTTAAGCATTTTCTGTTTCTAGAGTATATTTTATGTATTTCTTGGTTTTCGCAAACACTTTCGGGTGTTCAAAGCTGATTATTGAACCTGCTGTGTGGTAAAACGTCATCAAAACACAAAAAATACCTCCACGGATATTCATATAGTTCTCTTTACTGATCATTGCTTCCATTCTCTGTAGAGTTTCCCTCACCGGAAACATTCTACATCGATTACATCCTCGGCTCCCTTCCTGTCGTCTTTCGCAACGGAGCCAGAAAGTCTCCGGCCTTCAAGCTGTGGACTGACCAGGCCCTGGGGCTACGGCCGGAGTCAGAGTCGACGATGGTGGACGTGGAGATGAGGAAGAAGGAGGATAGGGAGCAACCGATGATGAGGATGTCATTCTCCGAATTCTTGTCCAGATACCAGGAGGAGGATGAATATGTTGTGACAACACTGCCAGAATATCTCAGGTACAGTGAAACTAATCTATAGTAGCCACCTAAAGTGGCCTTTGTAGACGGGTTGCTGTAATCGACAGGTTTTGACACACATAATTTGTCTCCAGGGGAATCATTTAGGTGGCCATTATAGACCTTTTGGGTACGGGTACTAAAGACAGGTGGCCGCTAAGACCAAAAAAAGTGGCCTTCTTAGATAGGTGGCTGCTATTGACAGGTTTTGACACATAATTTGTCTCCAAGGGAATTATTTTAGTGGCTACGATAGACAAGTTGGGTACTATTAGGGCTGGCCGATGTTTAGATAATATTGAAATTACACGATGTTGAAAAAATATCGTCTACACGATAATGATCTCATGATTATTTCAAAATATTGCCAGAGGCACGGTATGGCCAAAAATAACATTGATTATGAAAACCTAATGGGGTAAATGCATGCACTGCAGTGGGAGGGACCAAAAAATCCCTAGCTATGAATGCATACTCTGCACACGCAGTTCTACTGTCTGTAGACAGGGAGGTGGGGGACAAACACCTCCATTCTCTTTAGCTATCAAACTTGTGGTATTGAAAGCGGTAGAGCATTTAGTATAACTTTCAACCATCATAACAACTCTATCAACATGCTGCCCACCAAAAATGTAAACAATCAGCACCATGAATCTCCTGATCTAGTTACAAGAGGGTCTACAGAAAGCAACATTGTTTTAACTACATTTTGATAACAGCCCTACAGGGCTGCAAGTTCAGCCTAAAATAAATTTATCTTCTTCATCACAAATCTGTTTTTCAACTCTGGCGATAAATCGTGTTATCGACGATGTTCTTTCCACGGTAATCGAATGAGGTTCAGATCAAATTTCGCCACCCCTAGGTACTATTAAGTGGTGGCAGCTGATACAGGTTTGACTGTAGTTAGTTTTGAGTTTCTTGTTTCTGTGAATCATCTAAACACTTATGGAGGGCCATTTCGGAATTCTCTTATTTTTATTTTCTCCAACTGGATGTTACGATAACTTCATAATTGAAGGGGAATTCCAACCTGATATCACCTTGTATTGAAGAGAAGCAGAAAAATCAGGCTAATGCACAAGAGAAATTTCGAGAAAAAGCAGCCACATTTGAACGAAGTTATTAAATTTTGAAAATTCTTAAGATCATTACAAATTGGCAACACTGTATTTCAGTTCTTTTGTAGCTGCCCCTCTTTGGTTCTGTACATGAAATATTACTCAATTTTGTATTTTCTGTGAGAAACATTTTCTGTATCACTATACTTCATATACTTTTTACATGATTTCCCACATGGTATAAATGTGTTCAGGCATATGGATATGAGAAAATAAAAATTAAGTGAATTTCTGTGTGCAAATTAATGGAGGGTTGTTCACAGTGACTGATAATTTTGTAATTTTATTTGAAATTTTTTTAAAAATGTGTGATTAATCTCTTGCATGTTCATTTTTTCTCAAATTTAAGTGAGTGATGTACTCCCTCTGATTTTTCTACTTTCAATTGTATATATTTGCTATCAGACTGAAATTCTTCATGAAAGGCTGGTGACAAGCAACAGGAAATTTGAACAAATAACTCTGATCCTCTGTAGTCTTCATCTGCTGCCAATAAGAGCTTGTATTCAGTTTAAAGTACTTACTCTTGTTCCAACCTCCTTATGTAAATTCTCCTGCCTATCTTCCTGAACGTATCAAGCAATGTCAGCGTATTCGCAATCTCCGTTCACAGTACAAAAATCTTCTCTCTGAAATATGTGTGAAATCCAAGACAATCAATGATAGAACTTTTGAAAATGTGGCACTAAAATTATGAAATGAACTCCCACAAACCGTAAGATCCATCACCGAACTTGATAAAATCCAATCCATGCTAAAGACCCATCTTATGATGAATTTTTGTTAATTTCAAATTCTCATATTTTCAGTTTGATTTTTACTTTCACATGCACAGTGACTATTTTTATGGTATTTTGCATCTTTAAGAATTAAATATTATTATTATTATTAAATCCAGGTTTCAGACTCATGGTAAACTTCTCAAGAAAGTGATATGAAAGAAAGAACAAAAACTCAAAATGTTATAAAATTGGGGACTAACCCAGATTACTACTACTAGTATTTTTAACAGGAAGTGGCTATTGCGTAGTAATCTCATTTTTCATGTTATCTTTTGGGAGATTAGAGAGCTGTTTTATGTTCCATGATCTTTACTTTTTGCCTTCTAACTCATCCATAGTCTTCCCAAATCTTGTTCTTGATCATACATGATGTAGGAAAGACATTCTTCTACCTCCGCCCTTGGTATGTAATGATGTCATCAAACGTATTAATGATGCAGTAAGTGAATGTTCAGACCTAATTCTGCGTACTAAATACTTAACACAGAAAAATTACAGGCAGTTCAATAAAAATTGATTGAGTAATGTTTCTCATGTAATGCTGCATGCGTACTGTGAGGAATAACACTGCATAAAATTTTATGAAATGACCCTCACTTTTACTATAGATTGTTTTTGAAGACGATTTTGTCATTGTGTTACTTGACTGCAAAATTGAGTTCTTACTTCCTAAATCTATGCACTAGTGCATCTGCTATGTTATTCACATGGGACAATGATTTGCATGGGCACCATGAACAAAATTCCAATTTGGGAAATGGTACATGTTTTTCGAAAACAGTATTTCGTTAACTGTAAATAGTTCAGAATACATTTGAAGCAATTATGTAAATGATGATATGAGTGTGAATTTTGGGTGCTCAGATGCATACACCTGCACAGAATTAGGGCACTTGATTATACATGTTATTAACCCAATGTCGCGCAGAATTACAATTACTGTATGTTGCTTTAAAGAATGGCAGATTTTTTTCCCCTTTTGGCCGAGGGGGGGGGGGGAGAGGGGCATGGGAGGGCTTAGGATGGAGTAGGGGCATGGGAAGTTCTTGCAGTGCCCCCTTTGGGCGTTTTTGCTTTTCATGAGTTCATCTAATTTTGATTTCTAACACATATATTACACCAGCATAGGTACAGTTATGGACCTGATAACTCCTCCCCCTTTTTTCACCATAAGACATGCTAGCCACCACATACATCTCCTGTTTGGAAGTTCTGGTTCTGCCCTAGTCTAAGTCACAGACTGGTCTTTAATTTACCACAATTCCGAGTGAAGCGAGCTGCGAGATAGATTTGTCAAAATCTAGTCTAAATGTCCAGACTCATACATAGCTTATGTTCCTGAACTGCCTTAGGATTAAGGCAAAAAAAAAAACAGTCTAAAGCTTAGACTAGCTTTGTCCCTGAGTTGCCAATGTTGAGCATAATTAACTAATCCAAGGGTAGCCTTGATTGGATAAAAATATGGGCATTACCTTCCATGTATCAAGGATAATGTATCAGAGATGTTTGGTTGTGTTATATTGTAACTGAAATAGCAAAATGTTAAAAGTAATATAAAACCACTTATCTTAAAGTGATAGGCTAACATTGTGGAGCTTCAATTTAAAAAAAAAAGTCAAATTTTGATATCTGAACTACTGTAGTAGTGTTCATTTGGACAAATAAACACCCTAGAATAAAAAAGTTTCGAAAGTTACACGGCCAATGGCAAGTTATGCATGAATAAACAATTAAAACTCGGGGCGAGTTTAGATAGCCTAGGTGTACACACAGTAAGTCTATGGGAGAAAATGGGAAGGTGAATCTGATCAACTTACGATTTTCACTTTTTTAAAGCACTAAATAATCATTTTGAAATACAATTTTTTCAGGGTGTAATTTTTAGACCTTATCAAAGACAATGGTAGCATGGGGAATCATGTGTCTCAGATTTTTTTAACTATGGTAAATGTTAGCCAATACCTGTAAAAGACTAATTTAACATGAAAGAGAACAAGACAATGCATGGTTGTTCCTTACTGACTCTTTAAGATCATGCTTTTTTACTGATTTTGTTTGAATGTGAAATTTTCTAAGTGACTTTCATTAAACTTTGAAGTGAAGTTGGCAATGCATTGCAAAGTTTATACCGTAAGTCTTTATTTTCAATGTAATGACTTGTCTCTATGTATGTATGTTTTGTATGTGAAACATAGTGCACAACAATGCCAAAGTAACAAGCTGTGAGAAAAGAAAAAAAAATATCTTATTTGAGGGGAAATAATGATTGGTCGATTTTGAAATAACTCTATTCATTATGGTTTAAGATGTGTACATGTATGTGAGACATAATTTGGATAGGGTGTTATTCCCAGCATCCAATAAATAGTAAGAATTTTGAGATAAGTTGTCACAAGTTACATATGTTTTTGTTACAGCAGTGTAATAAACTCCATCATCTATATCATAGTTTTACTTAAAAAAATCTAAATCTTTTACAAATTCAAGATCTCTAAATTTGCTATCAAAAAACATAGCCAGACTCTTTTGTATCTAATGAGTGTGTTAATACATGTAACTGTGCCCTTCTTATAACTGCACTTACTTTTTCATGTTCAGGTGATGTGGTTTAGTAGTGGTGGTACCAAGTCCGTGTTACACAATGACGATAACGACAACATCAACTGTCTCTTTAGTGGACAGAAAGAGATCCTGTTTCTTAATTACACCCAGTATCGGCACCAGGTGAGTAGCGCCCTCACTTTGTCTAACGTCTATCATGATACATTGCATTCTTTGTTTCACAGTAACAGTAGTACAGTGCCCTTTTGAAAAACATTAGGTAATCTTGTATTTCCATTGTGCATAACCCTCCAAACAGTTTACCGTCATACAAAGGTCACCTATGGAGATAATTTGTCCAGACTTTGCTCCAAACAGAATATCTCTAAATATTTTGACAAAATAAAGATTTCAAGTGAACATATGTAACATGTGGACAGACTTTTTTCTGCTAATGCATGACAAATTAAATGCCTACCATGGAAAATGATCTTTTAAATGAACTGATATGAATTAGAAGAGTTAACAACAATCCAAAATTTATAGAGCATATTTAGTTTTATTGTAATTTCTAGCTCACACAGGCGTAACGTGTGGACAAACTTGGATGATATAGTTTTGTCCATTCATGTTACATATGTTCTGCCCAAACTCTAGAAATGTATGATAATGCATAGTGAATTTGGAGTTTTTAGGCTGGACTTCATTCCATTTTCACAGAAAATAAGATTTGCGTGCTACAAAAAAGTCTAATAAAAGTAAAAGTTAAAATAAAACCATACTTGTCCAGATATAATAAGATAACTTGTTTGATACATCTTTCTAAGCTTAAAATTACATACCAGAAATAGGCCAAAAAAATGATTTCGCTTGATTGTATACTGTTCACTATTTTCACAATGTTTCTATTTTCAGTGGAGAATGTAGAATTTGAGTTACAGGGAGAAGGAGCATACAGGTAACAGGAATAAGTCACAAAATTTTTTGATTTTGTCAGAATTAATGAGAATTATGGTACATTGTCATGAAAAAAAAGCTAAATAGAGACTACTGTGTGATTCTTACCCTCAGCAAGGCCCTATTCACTAGTAAAATGATGTCAGTTTTACATCTTGGTTCATTTGTTCCATTGAAACAAGTGAGCTGAAACATCTTACAGGAGAGGAGCTTACTGATTCATTGGGTGCATGAATTACTGTAATACAGTGCAATTAACATGTATGATTGAGGCTACTCACCTGTGGGCTGCATGCATCTGTCATGTCAGGTCAGGTCCAGGCCGCCGCTATGCGCATTGTGATTGGTTGGATAGAAATAACCATTATCCCCCAAAATTGAAGATTCTGAGTATAGCACAGAGAAATACGCCACAATACCACCATTTTAGGTGTTTGTGTGACTGTTTGTCGCATAACTTCTTATTCCTGGCTATACTGCACCATAATGTAAAAATGAGATTACAAAATATTACCAGCTGTTGATTTCAATTAATTTCTTTTCTTATTCCTGATATCTGACGTCTCCTACTCCCTTTAAACAACTTTAGAAAGTTATAGCCCTAACCTGATCCCACCTGTCTCTGCCTGTTTGTTTGTTTGTTTTTTAGGTCCCATTAGATCATCCAGAAGGGAGTTATTCCAGTATTGATGTGGAGAGTGTTGATATGGACAAGCATCCTGGTATGAGGGATGTGGAGTTCTACCACGCCAAGATGTACGCCGGAGATTGCATCTACATTCCATACAAATGGTAATAATTATGCAATTATCCCCTTGCCTCTGAGATTATGTAATACCCATAGAGTTAATACAAGACACATGCAGTTCCCGCAGGCAATGGGTTAAATTTGTTAATCATAACCCCCTTGGTAACCCAGTTCATTTGCAGACAGAGATACAGATGCGTATATAATTTATAATCTTTTTTCCAACAAAAAGATAATAGCCATCCAGATGAAACATAATCACAACAATAGGTAAAATACATCAGTTCATGAGTAATACATAAATTTACTTTCACAATTAACATAATATACAATAACTGAAAAGGTGTTTGGTACTAAAAATTCAGAAAATAGCATTGAACATGGACATACTGAAGCTTTTTGACATGCACTGTTGAGTGCATGTCAAAAATCTTCAGTATGTCCATGTTCAATGCTATTTTTCAATGATACATAATCTAAAATAAGTGGAATATAGATATCTAGATAATCAGAATACGTAACAATGATAACATGGAGGAAAGTCTAAAAGACTGAAAATAAAGAAAGGAGTACAAGAAGTTAAAGAAGTGAAATGAAATGATTGGCAGGGGGTGGTAGTCCCTCAACTTGGGCTGATACTACTCTAGACTCAAGCTAAACTATGCAAAGGCTTCTCCTCTGAAAATCTTGAGTCAAACGTTTCACTAACATTCTAAAAACAAACAATGTCAATATCACTCGTGCATGGAACCTGCTATGTGGCCTCTCTATGGCGCTTATTTTTTATTCCCTACCGGCAAAAATAGATACTCCTTTTGTTTCATGCTTGATTCTCCATTAAGTAAAACAATTACAGACAAATCCTCCCAGGGGGAGATCTACATCTGCCACGTGAACTAGCTGCAGTATATATTCAACTCAATTTGCTTCTTGCAGGCATTTTCAAGTTTCAAGTGTTCCCAATGATGTCACTAACCTTTAAGGAAGGAAACTAAGAAGGAAGGAGAAAAGAGGAAAGAGGAGAAAGTGAATGGCAAGTAAGACAGACAGAAAAGATAAGTGAAAGGAAAAGAGATATACAAGACAGGGTGTGAGAGGTGGCAGGAAGAAAAGGGCATACAGGTATGAATGATAAATTTAAAAGTGTCAGGTTAGAGGGCACTGCACTGCACATACAGAGAATAAAAAAAATATATAAAAAAGTACCCTTGAGGGCGTTGTGAAAGGTATTGTGAAAGTGCACTGAGATCTACAGCCTAGATGTAAATTTTGTTGAATTAAAATGCAAATTAATTAAATGCAATGCAATAAACTTTGATTTAAACAGTGGATTCAGCATGATTAAGTTCCTAGGTCTTCACTTTTAGTTGATTTGTTACAATGATTTCAGTAGCTTGAATAAATGCACTAAAACTGGTTCGAAAAAAATACACAGACACAGACACACAGACATAAATACACACACAATCACACACACACACACACACACACACACATGCACACACACACACACACACACACACACACACACATGCACACACACATACTAACACGCACAAAGAAAAACATTTAATTCTGCATTTATAATATCAATCTTCAGTTAGGAACTCATGCTGTCATTTTATTGTTGAATACTGGTATGTACAGTATAGACATCGCCAGTGTACTGGTGTGCTCAATTTATGAACACACTTTGTTTATTTATATCTTGTTCAACCATCTCATATCACTGTTTTCAAACATCACTATTGTGTTCTTTTGTTCAAGTACTCCCACAATGTACGTGTTGTAAGCCAACTCATACTCGCACACAAACACACACAAACAAACCCCATATGCTGTATTAATAATATTACTGTTTAGTTGGGATCTAATGCTGTCATATTTGGTTGAATACTTGTATCCACAGACATTGCTAGTGTTACAGGTGCGTTCAACATATGAAATCTCTATATTTTAATTTGTAACTTTATAACTTGTTTCCTTTATTACTCTTTTTCATTTTAGGATGCATCAGGTAAACTCGTTTGGTCGGAACATGGCTGTCAACGTCTGGTGGGAACATTCCTGTGAGAAGAGACCGTCTCCAGAGATATGTGGAGACATGAGCAGAAAGCTGACGCTGGCTGACATCAAACTTCAGGTGGAGTATCCCCCGGGGCATGACGAAGCCATGAGAATAGAGGACGCCACACCAGCAGATCAGTAAGTATTCGCAAGTCTTTGTTGTGAGGGAGGGGCTTGAAGCCATACAATTTCTATGGTGTAGGTAGTGGAAAGATCACCAACAGTATGTATAAATGAAAAACATAGAATTGTAGATCTCTCATACAACAAAAATACAATTTATACAAATGAAGAAATGCAATGTTCAAGTGTGTTTTTTTTAATGTATAGATTGCCAGAAAATGTAAAATGAATAATATTTCTTACTTTATATGTCCACAACAGAGGCGTCGATCCTGTGGGGACAGGGGGGATGATGGCCCCCCTGAAAATATTTGGGGGGTAAACATATCAATTTACACCCCCAATAATTTTGAAAATTTGAAAAATTCATAATATGCAATGCAAATATATCTTTTAAAAAGCATTGGAAAGCACTATAAAACCATTAAACATGGCATACAAATACAATTACATACAAAATTGCCCATTTTCGGCACAAAATTCTGTAGTACAATTTGGCGTGCAACATTTTTTCACTTTTGCGCCCCCCCCCCATTCCAACACATAGATCAACGCCCCTGGTCCACAAAACATACAAATAACAATCCCTTACTAGTATGTGCGTAGTATTGATGTTAAGACATACGAACCAAATGCTACCCAGCCTGCCTATTGACATAGATCTTCAAAATTCTTGCAAATGAATGCCCAAAAGTATTGCCACAACGCACAAGCACAGAAATGGTGCTAAAGGAATGTATCAATCTGCCACATATGAACCTCAATCAGCAGTATCTTATGATGTTGTATATCTGTACTAATAAGACTCTATAGCTATCACAACTTACATGTAATTGTAGCCATATCCAGTTAAGTTTGATATCAAATTCTATATCTCCATGATTTTATGGATTGTTTTTGTTTACTTTTGTAGCCTTGATCAGTTTATTTCTGAACTAACTAAAAATGAAGACGCCAGCTTCAACCTACAGCAGTTTGCAGATTTATTCCAAAAAGTAGGTATTTTTTTATTTACTTAATGTGATTTCGAGTGTTTTTTCACATCAGTGTTCTTTGAAAAATTGATATCCTAATCTTATTTGTGTAAAGTAGGGATTATAGGGGCAGATGGGGAAAAGTAATTGTTGAGAAAACTGTGTAACACAAAAAATTACATTTTTGGCAGCTCCCATTGTCACTAGTACTACTGCTACTACTTGTACTACTACCACTACTACTGCTGCTACTACTACTGCTACTATTACTACTTCTACTACTACAGCTAGTGCAACTATTCCTACTACTACTGCTACTACTACAACAACTACAACTACAACAACAACTACTACTTCTACTTCTACCATCACCACTAGTACTATTTGCTACTATATCCATAATTGCAAATTTCTTGAAATCCGGTTGGTCAGTTGCACATCATGTGATTCATGATATTCCAACTATTTGAGGAGGTGTCACAACATTCCGTAAATAATACCTCCAACCCATAAATAGTACTTCCAAGCCATAAATATTACCTCTTCGGGTGTGAACGTGTGTACAAACAAATGTACCGCACACTGTTTTCTTTCATGCACGTGTGAGACATATTTGTGGGCTATGTCTGTATGGAAATCTAGCAAAATTTCAGATCAACACCAGGTTAAGTTTTGTAAATTCAAGTTAGGATTACAGTTAGTATAAGAATATTGTTATGAGTAAACGAACAAAAAAGTGAAGAGAGTAATTGTAGCACTCTTTTAATGGAAATGAAATGAAACATGGTTCTTTTCACTACCTTGATACTGGACATTAGTAACAATGCCAAGTTGGGGTTCTTTATGTTTCAAACTGAGGAATAAAGATGATAGTGATGATTTTGTTTTTAATTCTCTCGATACATTTTCAGAAACTTGCTTTTCTTGATGAGCTGGTTTGGACAGAAGAATGTGAAACATTAGCAAAAGAAGTAAGTTGGTTATGTCAATACTTGGTATTTTAAAGGTTAGTGACATGATTGGGAACACTTGAAAATGCCTCAAGAACCAAATGAGTTGAAATATATACCAACTATACACTAGCAGGAGTGGATCTCCCACCTGGGAGGATTTGTCTGTAATTTGTTTACTTAAGGAGAATCAAGCATAAACATAGGAGTATGTTAATTTTATCCGGGGACGATAAAAATAAGCCCCATAGAGAGCCACACAGCAGGTTTCCGTGCTACCAGTTATATTGACATTGTTTATTTTAGAATGAGTCAACGTTTGACTACAAGATTTTCACAGGAGAATCGTTGCATAGTTTACTTGATTCTAGAGTAGTTTCAGCCCAAGTTGAGGACTACCCCCAATCATGTCATTTACCTTTAAGCTATTGGATGATTATTGTCATGTTGATACATGTTTATGAGTTTGTGATGAATGACTGTACATTGCCATTTACATCTAAATTTAGGTTAACAGTTTAAAAATTACGGGGAACTTCGGTCAAACTACAAGTAAAGGAGTCCCAGGAAAAAACATATTTTGTTCTTTTTATTTCAGTAATCAAATATGATTCTTATTTTAAAGCAAACTATGGCAAAATATGCCAACATCATGTTACCCTCCTTACAAAATTAGTGATCAACGAGTGATTGTAGCTTGGTCTTGGGTCATTTTTATCTCCTGTCTGCCCCATTGGTATGTTACATATGCTGTAGTTTCTTTTCTGAGTAATAATAATAATAATAACGCAGAATTTATACAGCGCATAATAAACATTTTTAGTTTCTCTATGCTGCTTGGTGTTTATTGTAACCTATTAAAAGTTAAGATGATTATGTAGACATCTTGTGTACTGTACATGATTAGCTATATTGTGAATTCTTCTAACCTCTCTTTTTTTTTACAGAAAATCTACTAGCATTGAACATCTTATTGTTTCAATTTGCCCAATTGTACAGTAGTACACAATGTTTTGGAGAGATAAATAGATGATTATATTGTTATAATAAAGCTCAAAAAAATTACTCTAGACTTGTAATATTCTAAAAAGTTATACAATTGGGCATCCACTATGTACTTGAGGGTCAAGTTGTTTTATTGTTTTGGTTTTGTCATCTTTGTACAAGAATGTCATAATGTTTTGAAAATTGATAGTAATATCTTGTGTAAAGCTAGTAGAATATGAATGTATACAGCCACCCAAATTCCCTTTCAAAGTGTTAAGAGCAGTTGCTGTTTTGGATCACTATCTTTTTGAAATTTAACACACATGAGCTGTTACACTGTCTGGTACAAAAAAAAATATATATGAATAAAAATCTTAGTCTTATTATTTTAGGATAAGAAATGAGATATATCTGTGTGTAAGAATATTTTCTACATATTAGTACCCTGTAGGTTGTATGTACAAACAAAAATCAGTGCATTATGCACATTCATTATACCTCACAGATTTGTGAATGCATTGTTTTACTTTTCCCCTTTAAAAACAGGCTTTTGAACTGTTAGACAAGAAGAAAGATAATTTACTTACAAAAGAGGACTGGATTGATTTGAAGAACGAATTGGTAAGTAACAAAAATCAAATTCTGTAGTTTTTGCATTAGTAATATTTGGATATTTTAACCTGTTGAAGAATAGACACGAGATATCTCATCGCGGAAAGCTGGACAGAAACGTATATCAATGAGGTGGCAAAACTTTGTTTCTCATAACTGTTCAATTGCTCAGGAGTCCCGAATCATTAAGAATGAAGCAAGTTGGATGGCCCTGTCCTTAGCTAGCTATAGAGGCTTTTGGGCTTTTTCTTTTAAGAAAATCTGGCTTTCAAGCGAGAAGTTTACATTTACTTTCATAAAAACTTGATGCACAAGGTTTTGTCACCAAAGAATATGGATTAGTAGGTATATTTTCATAACAAATCCAAATGGATCTGCAAGGTTTTCATTTGTTTTTCATCTAAATAATTGTTTTATAGTTTCAGTCATACTAAAATCAAGTCATTTCAGCCAAGTTTAGATTTTGGAAACCTTGTTGACAGCAGATGTAATGGCTCAGTACATTAGCCTGCTGTCAGCATTGCTTTGAATATATGTGTGGGTGTTTCAATGTGCTCTCATAGCACA
>JZLH01S0143258.1:23963-34990 GCA_001188425.1 Eucidaris tribuloides | reverse complement strand
CTCCCCACTCCCCCCCCCCCCCCCACCCCACTCGCTGAGAGACTTGTCGACGACTAAGCTGACAGTGAAAATTTGGGACCTGGGATTTGGAATGATTTTCGTTCGTCCGTACCCCTCCCCCCCCCCCGCCCACTGAGCGACTTTTCCGCAACTGAGCTGACCGTGAAAAATTGTGGACCTAGGATTTGGCCGTGGATGAGCCCCAGTGGTAGCCCGCCCCCCCCCCCAAGTTTCCGCTCTAGAACTGCGCCTGCGTTTCAGCACAACAACTGCTTTGTGAACGTTTACAACTAACTAGACCCGGCCTAGCGTTGAAAGATCTAGGCTTAAGCCTGTACTCAAATGAATTGACTCAATTGTTTTCGATTGTTTGAGTGGTTTGTCTGGGCTTTAGGGGACCTGGCAATGTCAGTACAATATCAGTTCAAAATACCGTTCAAAATCATTTTGGGCACATACAACCTCTCTCCGATTCTTGTTCGTTTGATGAAAAAGTTTGTCCCATCACCTCCACCAACGTTGATTATTTGCTTATTATTAAAACTATGTATATGTTTGCTTACCGTATGCTGTTGTTATTTCCAGAACGAGATTGGTCAATATTGTCTGAAATCAAATGAGATGTAGAAAGAATAAACATGAGATCCATTGCAATCAACATAATGACTTCAGTCACAGTCTTCACTTATTGATATTTGATTTTAATATCAATCAAAGGTTTATTCTAAGTTTGACAGAAAACAAAAGAATTAAGAGTGAAATACGCGTAAAGGCAAACATAAAAAAATCAGTCAGCAGTGATTTGCAATATTTAAAAGAGTAGATTTTCGCAAAATGCATTACATGTTGAGTACGAAGTAATATGGATGACATTTATGTCCACATTAAAACAAATTCAGATTTTGGGTATGGCTATTTCAGAGTTATCTGGCGATCAGTTTCTTTCACTAAAGGATGGCATTTAAAAAGATTCACACTTGTTATCTGTAAAATTAACAAGGTGTTTGCTCAAAATGCCGATTGGAGTTTAATTGCATTTTTTTTGTGGGGGGCGTTCAAAATGTTTTGGAAGTTTGTTCATGTTCTTTGGTTTTACCTGCAAGAAACGAATGATAATTATAAGACCTCAATTCAATAATATTGGACGATACTCAATTTTTGGTTTTAGCCTGGTGTGGCAGAAATGGAAAAAAATCACATTGTCTTATTAAAATGTATATGCTATCATGAAAATTATTATTACACCACTCTTTAAAGCCCCAGGCTAACATGACCCTAGTTAAAAAAAAATGTGAGCAACTTTATCCTCCATGCTGTAAATGTCTTTGATAAGGTCTCAAAATGAAGCCCTGAAAAAATGTATTTCAAAATGATGACAGTGATTTATTTTTTAAAGTGAGAATTTACAAGCACTTAAGTTAACCGGATTCACCTCCCCATTTCCTCCTATACATTTACTGTGTGTAGATCTAGGTTATTTCATCCTCAACCGGAGTGAAAATTGTTTATTCATGCATATCTTCCCAGTGGCAGCATAACTTTTCAAATTTTCGTATTCTAGGGTTTTTATTTGTCCAATTAAACACTGCTATGTAGCTTAGACAGCAAAGTTTTATTTTTTATTTGAATATCCACCATGTTAACCTGTTACTTTAATATTGACTGATTGATTTATTTATTCACATTTCTCAGAATAAACATAACAAACAATACAGCGTGGTACAATCATAAATTGTATAAGTACATTAAAGGAAAAATACAATTAAAAAAAACATAGCGGTCAGTTATAAGCAGATTTACATTATGACATTTTGATAAATCAAGAGAAATGTAGGAACCTACATAAAAGAGAACTTGTTAGACTGTAGGTCCCTGAAGTGGTAAATTTAGAAAAGTGGAATCAAAGTGGGAGAACGGACCGGAAACGATAATGACAAAGAAAAAAGAAAAGAGAGGGTGCTTGTAAAGACCGTGTAAGTTTAGGTGTGCTGCAGAACTATACAACGAACACTCGGCGTTACATTATAATTTCGAATCATACACAATAGAAATAGCCCGTATATCTGTTCAGAATGATGGCCCTGAACTGACATCCCGACAAAGGAGCATACCCTTGAAGGCAACAAGACCTACTGCATAGAAAATCAAAACAACGAAATACTGTATGATGGGGGGGGGTGGGGTGGGGGGGTTATTAACCCGCCGGAGACCAAGCACGGGCCAACCCGCGCTGGGGCCCACGGAAAATGCGTGCAGTAGTGAAATCAAATCGTCTCCAACGGGTTAAGTAATTATTGAAGAGGTAGTGCGTTGGGCATAGGTGGCGTCCAATGGTATATTAACAATGTCGGGATGCAGGTGATTGATAATATATGCATGAGTACATGTATATGACCTAATTCATCAAAGATAGATGGTAAGCCATGTGAGTAGCGTTTTGGTTTATGCAAATTGAGAACTACCTATTTTGTGCATTATTTTCATTAAAGATCGTGTTCAGTACAAGACCATGTGTGAACGTGTACCATTTTTAACAAAGAGAGAAACGGTTATATAATTGCCAATGTGGAAGTCTTATCGCATGAATTAAAAAATAAAACTATTGGAATGACACTGAATTCATTGTATCACAACGTTATGTGTTTCAAATTCCAATTCCAATTTTATTTCCATAAATCAATTAAAACAAAGTAACATGCAATACCTGTTAATATAGGCCTGTATAATACGAATAAAAAAATCAAAACACATTATTAACACATTTAAAATAAAAACAGTTACAATATCACAAATACTGGGGTAATAATATCCAAGCGCATAGAGACTGATCTCATCGGTATTATGCGCTATACAGTATAAGAATGGATTATTAGTATTATTGTTATTACAGAATGCAGGGGGATGTAGCACAGGCCATTGGCCTTTATGGCCTCCGCACACTATGCGATCCGATTTCGATCCGATTCCGATTCGACGAGTTTGTCTAGTCGCGAGGTGTGCGGTGCTTCCGATCCGACTTGCGATTCGCAGTAGGTTTTTGGCATGCCGAATTCCTACGATTAGTCGTACGACTTGCTTGCGATTTTTCTGGATTCATGATAATGACGTAAATTACGTCATAATACCGAGTCGTACGACAAAAGTCGCATAGTGTGCGGAGGCCTTAAGGCTACGCTCCATGCATACAGAATGACTATCACTTACATAACACGAATTCATTTATAGGCAAGCATTACTGACGGCATAACGGCATTTTTTATTTAGTCATCTCAGGAAATTGCTTCACATACTGCGTTGCGTTTTTGTGAAATAAACACTTGTCTTGAAAATTTGGACGATATAGGAGAAAGAACTTAAGTATCAACAAAAATATTCCATAATTATGAGCATGAATGCACATTTTTGAGTAGGACACAATATATATATTTAATTTTGGTTTTATAACTTCCGTACAGGTGCTCGAGGGCTCCCTGAGCCATCATCCACTACAAAGTCAATTTGAAATAATATAAAAAGATGTCTAAGTGTCTAAAAATAATAGAATCTCACAAATTTAGTTTTATCTAGCGTTATTTTTGTCACTCTATACAAGCAAATAATTCTTTGAATTTCTAATGTAACGGTGTCAAAACAGAACTGTATGTCATAAATTATAGCAAAGGCATAGAAAAGCAAGAAATGCTGAATTTCTATCATGTTTACATGATAGAATTTGATTTTGTTTTCGGTCAATATAAGGATCCCCGTGGATTACGTTCAACTACCGTGTACACGATTTTTGTCCTCACTAATTCAATGCTATTAAACAACTTCACGGCCAGCGTGATGGCCAAGTGGGTAGGGCGTCCGCCTCACGTGCGGAAAGTCGCGGGTTCGAGCCCCAGTAAGGTCATATTTCTACGAGTTTTTAAATATTTGTAAATGTTAATTAATAAAGTGTATTATAATGTAAATACTATAAATAGCACTGGAATGAACGTAAATTGCGGTTCACAAACAAAAACACACAGTTTGCAAGAAAAAGAAGAATGCTTTTTTAATTTCTATGGTGCAACTTTGCACCTTTCGAGTGCAACTTTGCACCATTCAGAAAGGTGCAAAGTTGCACCCAGTGTGACATTGATCTGCACCTTTAAAGGTGCAAAGTTGAGCCTATTTTTCTTAGTGTGTACCCAAAGAAATAAACGTATTCCAAAATTTTGCATTCAGCGTAATTTAAATTTGTATCTTATCTTGGATTTAAACTTATGTAATACAAAAAAACTGGCTGATAAATGTAAACTTAATATTTGTGCATGTTTCAATAATCATGTTTATTGAAAATATGTGTTGTATATCTTGAAGATAAAACAGGGTTTATTATTCAAATGCCGCATCAAATTATATTATTATTATTGATTGTACGTAAGGTTAGTTTTCTGTGGAAGTAAGATCTTAGGTTAAAATGGTTCTTTGATCCATCAATGAATTACGTTTTCCCACAGCTCACAATATTACTGTATCTTCGTTTTGTTCCCGGAAATCAATTTTATTTAGTGTACAATCCTTATAAAACATTCATTTAGTCATTTAGTATATACCTGATTGTTGTTTCATTTGTGTACTCCTCGCTCGCACAATATTTTCTCTTGAATTACTGGATCAATCGTATGCCTTTTGGTTTGTCTTCTGTTATTGTTTTTCGTTTTGTTTTCATTTTGTTTCTTGTGTTGTTTATGATCTATTTTACTTACTTATTCGGTCAATTTGTTTATCCGTACTCCGAATAGTTCTTTTAATCCAAATATTTTGGAGCCTATACAACTAACAAGCTTGCTTTAAATAGGTCCCATTTATATTTCTCTACATACATGACATATATCCCTTGTCTTATTTGCTATCGACCATTATGTAATATTTTGCATCACTATATACCACTTTTGTTTATGTCAAAGTTTGACTATGTTCTGATGTGCTATTGTTTTTAATTTGTGTGTTGTTCAACAGAAATATGAATAAATTGAAAAATTGAAATGTACCAATAGAAATGTGATGCGTATAACGCACACCACAAAATTATAAAAATCCCTACAAATCATCTATTATTATAAACATCTGAAAAGAGTACTTTCTGTACATGTATCATTTGTCATACTTTATCGTTTGTGTTCCAGAATCGATGCAGAGATAGGCTCAATGGGCACTGCAAACGTGCAAACCAATACGCGTTGTTGCATCATTATTAGCCTGTGTGAAATGTGTATTCAAAAATGTCTTGTATCTGATAAAACTCCACATACGTTGAAGCGCTGTAATTTATTTTGTAAAGCTGCAATAACTTTATAATTTTCACACAATATTAAAGTGATAGGCTAACATTGTGGAGCTTCAATTTAAAAAAAAATGTTAAACTTTGCTATCTGAGCTACATAGTAGTGTTCAAACGGACAAATAAACACTCTAGAATACAAAAGTTTGGAAAGTTATGCTGCCAATGGCAAAGTATGCATGAATAAACCATTTCTACTCCAGTGGATGATAAAATAGCCTATATCTGCACACAGTAAGTCTATGGGAGGAAATGGGCAGGTTAATCCGGTCAATTTGAATGCTTGTAGATTTTCACTTTTTTAAAGCACTAAATCATCATTTTCAAATACAATTTTTTCAGGGCTTCATTTTTAGACCTTATCAAAGACACTTGGAGTGTGGAGGATTATGTAGCTCACATTGTTTTTAACTGTGAAAAATGTTAGCCAGTGGCTTTAACAGTATATAAGGGCAGCATTCCGGAAAGTTCTATTTTTTGATGGGGGAGGGGCTCATTTTTTTTATAAATAATGGCGATATTGCAAATTTGAATTTAAGAAAAATTCTAAAACATGATGTTTTCGACCCAAGTTTGCCTTGAAAATCACCACATTGGCAATTAAATAAAAAATACCGAAGTTTTCCTCGTTGCAGATTTTCCGCGAAAATCACGGAATTTGAGGTATAACGTGGAAAACAGCATTTTCAACAAAAATGACAAAATCAAGCCTAAAAAACCCAAATAACATTAATAAATATTTATTGAATAAAACTAAACTAATTTACCAAAAAGATGCCTAATAAAGCCAAAGAAATCATGCGCTACCTGTAAATATGTCCCCAAACCAGAATCAAAAACCCATGGGCCTAATAAGCTTGTCTTTATTTGTGACTTTTTCCGACAAAAATTCAAGTCGGAAAATTGCTAAAATTACAACGCGGAAGAAAACCAAATTTGACAATCGTAACAGGGAAAACTTCGGTTCTTTATTTGAAAGTGGTTTCATTTTGTAGAGAATTAAATTTTCTTTAATATAAATCATATTCGTGGTAAATGAAGGGTTTATCAAATATCTGTGTTTAATATTGCTCAACCGCCTCAGAAACTTTACCAAAAAATAACTCATTGACCTCTTTTGGCACACAGGGGGTTAATTGGACTTGCCTCCTCCTTTTAAATTTAATCTTTTGATATTTACTAAACATGAGGAAAGTTTTTTGCTTTTATCAAAAAGTGCACACTGTTTCAGCTTAGCCGCTCTACTATGAAAACTAAAACAAAATCTTTCTAACTATTCTATGTTTTTGAGCCGTAATAATTTTATTATTTTATTTATGAATTGCCATGTTCATTTGAATATTCGTTCAGAATTGCCCAAAATATACTTGTTATTATCAATATTTATGTAATATATGTATGTATCAAGCACATCAGGAGCTCTTCAAGTTCATTAGAATACATTAGGTTTTTTTGCGTTGTATGAATGTCCTGTCATTGTCATTACCCAAACTAGTCTTCTCAAATACAAAATAAAAGGACATAACCTCTGTAGTATCTTTTCCACACAGTACGTATTTTTGAATAGTACAGTAGGGAGATAACTCCGAGTAGAACCATGGTAAGCTCTGGATAATTTGGAGTTTATTTGAAACCATCTTCGGGAGATATACCCCTGATCTTTAATTGTTTCATAAATGATAATGTTGATTTTTTAACCTTAAAACAACCGGGCTATTTCAGGTCTTGTTATTGGGGGGGGGGGGGGGCGCATTATGGTTCCCCGTCAGATCTTGGCCGCAGATCGCGCGATCGATTCGAAAATTTGCTTTTGTTTATTTTTAAATAATTATGCAAATTTATGCATAAAATCATTTATTCGCCTATAACTCACTTAAAATGGCTAATAGAATGCTAATGTTTGGTGAAAATATTCATTCTGACATTCTAACAATTACAAAAAAGTGCCGTATCAGAATGAATTTCTTATCTTTTTTATTGTTTTGTGAATTTCTTATGTATTTCTCTGTATTTTCAACCTCTTGTTTATATTGTTTTTTCCACAAAATTTGTCGCAGAGACTTTTTGAAACATGATTATGCTAAAATAAATTAATTGTAGCCAATCAAAGTTAAAATATTCATATTTATATGAATTGATTGAAAAAGACACAATTGCATTGATTTTGTACACAAAATCTCGTTTTGGAGCAGTTTTGAAGCTGACATGTATGTACAAAACGTTGCTCAGCGTCGTAACGGTATTCGTCTGATTTTTGCAAAAAACGGTCTCAAATGCGCGAGACTTGAAAGTAAAAACAAGAATGCGAACGGCGCGTTAAACAAAAAATCGGGCGGCGGAATAATCGCGAAATTTGTTGAGGAATATTAGGGTTAAGTCTTTAATAGTAGTACCTTATATCAAAATCCAAATAGTTTAACCATAATAGATTCTTACCTGAACGACAAACACTTTCGCTGCAGTCCCCATTTTAGATGGATTTCATTAATTCCAGCCCAATTCTATAGACCAAACTTGCAATAAAGTTATCAACAATGTTGGCATGTAGACACGAAAACTTCGTCGTTGTTTAGTTCAAATAGTTACTTGAATGAGACACAATATCATAGGTAAAAGTATTCCCCATTTGTAGAAACGAGCTCAGTAACATCAACAGGTTGGTATCCAGGCTGATTTCCTAACAACTGTAACCGACAATTGTCGTCGCTGTTTAAATTGAAATATTATGTAGTTAAGTGAGACACAATATCATAGGTATCAGCATTATCCCAGTTGTTAAAATGACCTCAGTTGAATCATTATTATACCATCGACAGGTGGATTTCCAGCCGTGCATGAAACAGATTCAGTTGCAATAAATACGTGACATTATGGGGGAAGTGTCAATGCAACATCCGAATGAAATTCGTTAAGTCTACATCCCATTCTTTTATTGGTGCCCAAGTAAGTACGCACGTCTATTCGAATGTGGTCCCACGAAAGAACGCCGCTAGTTAAAAGAGTTGATGAAATATTCAAACGGCCTTACGCGCATGTGTTGCCAGCCGTGAAGAAAAACATGCGTTTTAATGAATATTTTTGAAAACCGCAGAACAATTTAATCAGCATGAATTGAACACAGTTATTGAAATGAAACCTAAAGTATTTGCGTCATATGAACTGAAATATAAATGAGTCTATTTTTGCAAGATATTGTTTTATGGGATTGACAAGGACAATTCCCATTGTTGTTAAAAAAAATATAAACAGTCAATATACACAATGGAAATATTTCCACCCAATGAAGGTGCAATTCACTTAAATAATAAAGGGAATGCGTTGAGTCTAATATCTCTCTTCTGTTTCAATAAATTACGTTGTGGAAACAAATTTCCGAAAGCAATTGCATTGGTCTTGCCTTCTTGTGTTAATATCACGGACAGGTATATGTATCGGATATAAACACTTATTGTTTAATCTTTTAATATATATATTTTTTCAACTTTCACCACCGCCCACCAAGCCGAATAGACAAGACACACGATTTGCAGCAACGTACCCCTGTTTGTCACTGCGTGTTCACACTGAGTGACTGTGTGTTCTTTCCATCAGGGACGCCACTTGTGTGTGTGTGTGTGTGTGTGTGTGTGTGTGTGTGTGTGTGTGTGTGTGTGTGTGTGTGTGTGTGTGTGTGTGTGTGTGTGTGTGTGTGTGTGTGTGTGTGTGTGTGTGTGTGTGTGTGTGTGTGTGTGTGTGTGTGTGTGTGTGTGTGTGTGTGTGTGTGTGTGTGTGTGTGTGTGTGTGCCTGTGCATGTTTGTGTACGTGTGTGTATGTGTGTGTATGCGTGCGCGCGTAAGAATTTGTATTGCCAAAAATTTGAGAGTCATATGACCAAAACATGTGAAAATGACAGTGCCACTTTTATTACCTTTGTTAAAGTAAGACGACGCTTTCCCTATCGGCAAATAATACACATGTGCTTTCATTACCTCTCACTTTTCTGACTATAACAGTACAATCTCCTGGTAAAGAACACTGATATAACAAGATTTTCTTTGTATTCTATTGTGTTTGCAACCCTGTTTTAAGACAAAGGCTAACATTGTGGAACTTCAATTCAAAAAACTGTCTTTGATATCTGAGCTACATAGTATACAAATATGCACGGCCATGAGCGGTTCTAGTTAAAACTATAGGGCCCGAGGTGATTGCAATAGTACTATTTTGCTGAGGGGCGCAGCCCCGAAGCAAAATAGTACTATTGCAATCACCGAGGGACCATAGTTTTAACTAGAACCTCGAATGAAGGCCGTAATATTTGTTTTATATCCGTCATCGAACAGGTGGAAAAAGAAAAAGGAAATTCATTTCCAATTCTCGGTTGTCTTTTTACGTCTTGTTACGTTTACACCCGCGTTTACAATGGATGCAACTGCTCGACATTTTTATTTCCAGTAAGGATAGGGGACTCAATGTTGTTAACGTATACTCTTGTTAGTCGGAGTACCAATTTTATAAACCTTTAAACCACTAATTAAATCCTTATTCTTATTTTAACTGTAATCTTAACTCAAACACTACAAACTTAACCTAGTTTTAATCATAAAATCCTGCTACACCTACATACACACATATCACGTAAAATGTCTTTCACACGCAGGAAAAAAAATTGCGTACGGTGCATTTGTTTGTACAGTGCTAACTACGGATTAAAAGCCGTAAATACAATATGTACGGCCATGAGCGGTTCTAGTTAAAACTATAGGGCCCGAGGTGATTGCAAATAGAACTATTTTGCTGAGGGGCGTAGCCCCGAAGCAAAATAGTTCTATTGCAGTCACGGAGGACCATAGTTTAAGCCTCGAATGAAGGCCGTACATATTTGTTTTATAAACTACTTTCATATATTCATTGTTTATTGATTGGTTAAAAGATTTCAATAAATGTAGACCCTACGCAATTAATGTTAACGTTAACTCGGCGTTAACTAACGTTAGATCTAACTTACGTTATAGATCACTATTCACAATTAAATACATGTAAGTAACGACTAACGTCGCTTACCGTACAGAATAGTGCTTGTACCCCCAAGACATTAATAAATAAAGAAAGTAAAAAAATTATTCTGAAAGTAGAAATATAGCGTGGGATTCGAACCCCGGGTCACACGCGCAATAAACATGCGCACTATCCAATGTAGCCACACAACGTAGCTTGACAAGCAATGGGTTCTTTACCTATATGAAGCAAGAGTTCCGAAAGCTCGTGGAATAATATAGCGTCGGGCGTAATTTGTTGCTAACCCAGTATTCACACTCAGTCATTTTATAGCAAACAATTTAATTTCATTATTCCCAACTAATATCTGCCGATGATGGTAATCGGCGACACTAAATGAGCCAGATATTTGACATTCTCTCCCGCATTCGCAATCGTGTAAAGTGTAGCTGCAGCTCCTGCGCTGCCACCGCGCAGGGCCGGAGCGGCACGACAAAATATATAAAAGTTTATTGTGACATGATTTAATGAGTAAAATGCATAATATCAACAATACCCTTCCGATAGTGTTACATTTATGGCACCAGTGTTTAAATTTCCTAGACGTCCAGTTTGTTAAGATATCGGTGACACCGTAATGAGCCAGATATTTGACATTCGCTACTGTGCAATCATATGCGTAGCATAGCTGTAGCTCCTGGCCTGCGCTGCCACCGCGCAGGGAGTGGCACGACAAAATAT
>JZLH01S0143253.1:24606-34690 GCA_001188425.1 Eucidaris tribuloides | reverse complement strand
TATCTGAAAAAGTGAAATATGCATGGTTGTTATTTCAGATGGAAATGAATAGAAAATTTGTGCAAAATATTCAAATTATCACTGAATATTTTGAAAAAGGTCTTATAAGTCAATTTAGGCATATTCACTCATTGAATGTAATTACCTGTCGGCATGCAGAGTCCAAAATTAGTTTTGGGATATCTTATGACTACAAATTTTCGGAATATCTACCCCTGTGACTCTATGTAACGTAACTAACCAAAAAATCAACTTTGTTTTTCCTTGAAAGAACACAACCGCCCAGAATGTTAATATTTTCAAAACTGCTCCTGTACATAGGCCCTAATTCAAAACAGTCCAATTAAATCAATAACATTGCCCTATGGTGAAATGAGAAGCCTGTAAAATGTGTAACGTAACTAACCATGTAACGTAACTAACCGCACTGTAAAGTAACTAACCATTTTGTGATTGATTTTAAACTATTTTATGGAAAGTGGGCAGCATACTATGACATACTGAGTCAAAAGAAAGCAGCAAAAGATAATTTGAAACCCATAATGCCATTGAAAGGATGCTCTCCATGTGCTTTACTTGGTGAAATACCTGGACACTGTATTGTGTACAACATCCTGTTGAAGCACAAGAAATTGATGCAACTTGCAAGTGGCATTTCTTTGTCAGTATCAATTGCAGTATAGTTTAGGATGAGCTACAAAATAACTAAGCACTATGTTTTTTAGATGGTTCCCTGGAATTAATTGGTTATTCAAAATAGAAAGCTAATTGATCCAATTTTTAGAGAAACATATTTTCTGCTCTCAGAAAATAAAGCTGTTGGTCACATCAAAGTGGGTAGAGCTGTAGTACTTTTTATCTTGAATTTATTACACACACACAAATATGAAGAAATAGTTTATCAGCTATATGATTTCAAGGTATTTTTGTCATTATAGCAATCCACTAAGACTGACCAACTCCTTTTTTCTTATCCCTTCTCCAACAGCTGAAAATGCCTATGCCACATGAAAAAGGGAAAATCAAAAGTGGTTGGGAATAAAAATGAGTTCACTGGAGCAGTTTGAAGGAATTCTAGAATACAAGAAGGAGAAAGGAGTTGATGCTAGAATGCCAAGACCTGGAAAAGAATCAAGAGGAATACTACCGGAAGTTACATGTACTGTGAGAGAATTCAGCTTCCTTGGAAGAAAAGGGAAGCTACCAAAAATTTAAAAGAAAAGATGCTGGACATACATGAAGTAAAGAAACAACCTCAGTAGAAAAAAAAAGAAAAAAAAAGCTGCCTTGTCTAATGTGCTTAAAGAACATTTAGTTGTTTCAAAGTCACTTTATGAAGACATGATCATTTTAATGCCTGTCTACAGTAAAGTTTTGATAAAGGTTCAATAATGTGAACTATATTAAAGTATCTAAAATTCCAAGTTTACAAAAGTGTAGTGACCATTGATAATTTTTTCATCTGTTGATTCTTTGTGAAAACAAATTTTACCTTGGAAAATATTCCCCCTCACGGTAATGTGTTTCAGTTTTATGCAATAAAGGCCCTTTGGAAAATTGAGCAACTGCATATCAGAAAGCTGAAAACAAAGATTCTATCCTGAAATTTTCAGCCTATTTCATTTTTGAGTACTGGTTTTATACCAAACTGAAAAAAAAATGCATTTTAGTTGGGGTCCTGACCAAGATAAATTTTCATGTAAAATTGGTAATAACATTTTAGGTCATACACATTCATACAATGTAGCAATGAACCGGAACAATGAGAGACACTTTTAGGGGATTTACCAAAACTTAAGAGTCAAGCAGTGAACATGTTGATCAAGATAGGAACACTGCCTGTATTGGAAAATTTAAAACTAAGAAAAGAAAACAATTATGTTTTAAGATTACCATTTGAAGTTTTTGCACCTTATGACAACATGAAGTAAACAGTATGTGTAATGGTCATCGGAACCATACTACTACTATGAATCACATTGAACCCATCGTTGAACAATACAAGTTACATTTAAATAACTGTTACTCTTCATCTATTCAGATCTATAGATCCATCTATTTTGTTCAAAATTATCAGCTACCTATTCATGAATATTACATAATTGTGATGCACTACATGGTATCAATGCAAACCATGTAGGTGTGAATATTTTCAATCTTGCTATCCTACATGTACTTACCTGCTAACTAAAGGCTAAATTAGTCTATAGAGACATAAAAGTTATATTTAGGGGTAAAATGAGTTAGGCCTAGTGCTTATTGGGACAGTATTACATTCCTGCACTTTAATTTCAAATGAATGAAGCCCTATATAAACACTTTGTGTGAGAAAAACATAACCAAATGCAATTTTTGTATGCCTGGACAAAGTGTAATGTAACTAACCGTAACGTAACTAACCATGTTTTTGGTAGTCCTATAAAAATATTGAAAGCTATTACTAAAATGTTTCATATGAAATGACTTGCCCATACATCAGTTCTAACATGAATGCAACAGTTTGTTATAGAACAACATAATTTGAGCAATCTTTAAGGACAAAATCTTACAATTTTTTTCTGTGTCCACTTTATGTAACGTAACTAACCAAACTTCAAGTTCTTATTATCAGGTACAGAAGAGGGTCACACAATTCTTTTTGATGGTGTGAGGTAGACTAGGTATTGAGGTATTGACAATACAAAAATAGAAGAACAATACCAACGCATCGTCATACAGCGGCCAGCCTTAGTGTCAAAAAGACCATAAAGTGTAACGTAACTAATCATGGAATTGCCCATATAATTACTTTTTTTTAACTGAATTTAAAAAAGGGAGAAAAAGAAGGAAATACAGCATACATTTTCAGAACTCACCCGCCCTGCTCGTCGTCTGCTCCCGATCTGAATTGATCATGCGCACAATCGAGAGGCAACGTGTGATAAGTAGTCTTATTCAAGGAGTTTTAATTTTGTGATTTTTTTCATGTGCAGGGTTACTATGTATGTACTTTCATTGAATGTTCAATGAAATGAATGGTGGGTGGGAATGAATGAATGGATGAATAAATGAATGAAGTCAACTGGATGAATTAATTAATGGAAGGAAGGAAAGAAGGTAGGAATGGATGGATAGATGGAAGTAATGAATAGGTGGATGGAAGAAAGGAATGAATGGATGGGAGAAATGAATGAAGGGATGAAAATATTGATCGAGGGAAGTGGATGAATTAATGGATGGATAGAAGGAATGGAATGAAGGAAAGGATCGAGGGATGGAATAAATGAGTGAATGGATGAATTAATGGATGGATAGAAGGATGGAATGGATTCAGTTTCATTGCAATAGTTGATTTGTTTCTATTAGTATGGATGGAATATACAATAAATATAATTACAAATGAAAATTTTGAATAAACTTAACTTGAAACCATGATTTTCTTTTGCCTTTCCATTCTTTCTTTTTCTCCATTCCTTCCTTTATGTTTTCTTCCTTTTTATTTTTTTTTGTTGATGTTTCATTTTTTTCTCTCATGTTTTGTTTGCCATTCTTCCTCCTCACGGTCTGTCTGTTCGTGTCTGCATAGGCCCCTATTTCACGTCATGTGCCCGTGTTTGTCTGCGTGGCTAGTGTATATGTTTGTGTGTTTGAAGCTTGTGTGTCAATTTCTGTGTAGAAGTATTTCGAAGTCCCCACGTCCACGTGTATGTCGGACACTCACACACAGACACGCACCAAATTGATACACAAAGACACGGGCACAGACGCACACAAAATACTAAAACTTATACCACACCGCAAGGCACACACAAACACATGACAATGAGTGATTTCTGACGATGGCGAGTGGCGACAATTTGCCGCTAGGTTGTTTTCATGGCACAAATTGTTGCCACGAATTAAGGCAACAAACTTCGAATTAAAACAAATGCGTCACAATTTATTGCCGGCCGGAAACATTTTTTTCGATTAGTATGCAACTGAACCTGATGGCATAAATTATTGTCGCCTATGCATCACAAAAAATTGTTGCCGGCGAGACGGCGACAACTGTGCCGTGACGTGACCCGACAGCCCCATCTCCCTGGCCAGATTACGGTCGGTCTGCTGTCGACCACAGCTCCCGTCGGCGTACTTCGTCGTTAACAGCTCCAAAAGTCGTCTAATAAAGGCTGACCTCAGAATTACAGTTTGGGTCATTTTGACGCAATTTGGCCATGATTGTTTCTAGTACGGTTACGGAACAGATCGTCAAAATGAACAAGAATCGGAGAGACCTGGGATGAGAGATCCACTCAAAATTTTAATTTTCCTCTACGCCGCATGCGTATTTTCCCCTACGGACATTACTTTTCCCCTATGCCCGATAGCCAAAGTTTCCCCTACGAATCTCTGTTTCCCCCTTTTCCCCTACAAAATAAGCAAAGTAAATGCAATAGATTGGTCACGATTGCTTCGCCGGTGATACAGAAATTCTTTGAAATTCTTTGAAATTCTTTGGGAATTTAACCCCTACATCCCCTACAAATCATCAAAAAATCCTTACTTTTCCCCTACGAATTTTCCCTGTAGGGATTCCCTACTCCCTACTGTTGGCTAAAATGGCCTGCAGTAGGGATTTTCCATTACGAGTGGCAGCCTTGACAGGTCCCAACATGAAGTACAGCGTACAGGTTTGCACACATCGACTTTTGTCAAGTCTATTACATTGTCCGAGCTATAACACTAGAGGGCACCATGCGCGATGCGATGTCATTTTGATTTATTCGGACTGTCAAACCAGGACAAAAAATTCTGCGGGCTGGTCCAGCAAAGATATCAAGCTTTAAAAACTCGGAAAATGAAATGGTGAGTCCTTCATTAAAAATTTACATTGAATATTTATTAAACAACGTATGTAAATAAAATATTGGTGTGGAAGTTGTTCGCGTGGGTTGAAAATAGCCCACCAAAATGGTGGCGTGATCGCGACATGAGTGAACACCCATTACTTTATGTGCAGTACTATGGAAAAGTCCCCTTGTGTGGGGTTAGGGTAGGGTTAGGGTAGGGTTAGTGTTAGTGTCTAGTGTTAGTGTCAGTGACACTAACACTAACCCTACCCTAACCCTAACCCTACCCTAACCCTAGTTCACGCTTCGCTTTCTTTTTTTATTTTCCGCTTTTTTCACGGGTTCCGATCCGGTTTCGAACCCACGACACATGTCTTGACTTACCTGCACCCTACGCCGCACGCCACAAGCGATTGCTGGCAGTAGGGGCTTTCTCAATTATTTATCCAAGATATAGACTGTCATGGTTTCACCGTTGATGGCGCTTTGTCAAAATCGGCCAAATTTATTGCTTAAATTTACTGACGGAATAAATTGCGATGCGGTGGAGATGGGCTCCTTCAAAATGACCGAATTTTTGTGAAATTCTTCCTTTAACATCATTATTTTCCAGATTTCTGAGGTCTACATGTAGTAAGTGAAGGCATCTGTAAGGTATCACTTGATATTGATTTTCACTATATTTTGCAATTCATTACCATTTTAGAGGGGGGTGCCCAAAGGAAGTCTTCCCCGTCCTGACTTTTGTGCACAAAGTATTTGGTGGCATCATCACTCTGGTCGTGGCACACAAAATTAAAATTGCTTTGAAATTCAGGCTTTTTACAAAATTATCGCGACGTAAGTATAACATGTATAACATTGAACATATGAAAATTAAAGAATCAACCTTTCAGAAGCCTGTTTTCTTTATTAACAGTTTAATTATTAACAGCATTATTAGTAAAATTTTGCTATGAGCAAAACATTGCCTATTCATTCTACATTTTGTAAAGATCACTTGCTAGGTTTCAGTGTTGGCCTCTTAATTGGGCAAAGATTCTGGGATGACAATGTATGGCAAGCAGAGGTCTTTAGTTTAGACTCTTTCTTCTGGTACCTAGTTCAACACTGAAAAACAAACAAAACTGTACAATAAAAGTACAACTCTACCTGGTGAAGAAGGAATACAGATGTACACTATATCCTACTGTGTTTTATTTTTATTAACCTGATTTTGTCTTTGTGTTTCATTTCCCCAGAATATCCTTTTAGTGACTTCCAGATAAGGTTATGCAGAGGTCACCATGAATGAGGAGGATTGCAACGTTGTCCTAGACGTACTGACGAGGGCCACCAGCCAGGAACCCAGCGTCTTGAAACCAGCAGAACAACAACTGAAACAGTGGGAGACTCAACCAGGATTCTACTCCGCCCTGCAAGTATGTTCCCCCCTTAACTCTTAACATAGCAAGCATTTTTGAACAATAATGATACTAATAATAATTGATATTAAAGGTAAATGACATGATTGGGGGTAGTCCTCAACTTGGGGTGAAACTATTCTAGAATCAAGTAAACTGTAACTGTGAAAATTTGGTGGTCAAAAGTTGACTCATTCTAGAATAACTTCCAAAAGTATGCATTGTGACAGACAAATCTCTTGTGTAGCAGTCTATGGGATTTAACCCTAATAAGACTGGGGTATTTTGGAGGCTGGAAAGACGTGGGGGGGGGGGGGGGGCGTAAGGCCCCCTTCAGATCTCGGCCGTTGATCGCGCGATCGCGTGAAGTGCACACACGTCACCGCATGACATAATCTACAGAATTGGTATATTTGATTGTTCAAAATTAGTCAATTTACTTTTTAACTTAATTATTATGCTAATTTATGCATAAAATTAGAATTATGGCTGTAAATCATTAAGTAAGCCGTTAGAAGTGCTCTTTTTGTTAAGAATCTTTGCGAGATTCTGATGGAGGGCACATTAAAAAAAAGTCGGTATCAAATGTTTTATTTGTATTTTTTGTTTTTGGAATTTCTTATGTATTTCTTGTTTTTCAACTTTTGTTTTTAGTGTTTTTTCAATGGAAATTGTCGGCGACATTATTCGGTCATAAACAGCATAAAATTAATCAATTTCAATCAGTAAGTAAAATAATCATACATTTATGAATTTGGGCTGGAAACACAATTTTGCATTGAAATAACACACAATATTCAATGTTTTGAGCGATTTGTTGTGTGACATGCAATACGCAAACAGTTGTGTAATTCGGAACCGGCGGTCCCGGGCGTCGCCAAATTTGGGGACTAAAAGATGCGCGAAGACTTCAAGAAAAAGTATGAAATTATCGCGGCCATAGCTTCTCGCGTTAAAAACTTTATCGCACAAAAATCTCGGGGGGGGGCCTTTAGGCCACCCCCCAGTTTTTTAGGCGTTAATTTCTCTCAATGAGTTTGGGAGAAACAAAATGCTAGTATGTTCTGCTTGATTTTCAGCTTAAGTTAAACAAATTCATGATAGAATCCTTCCTGCCATTAATATTATCTTTAACAAGTTTGGTCTCGAGAGGGCATTTTGTCATTTCTCCCAATCATGTCACTGCACTATAATGTGACACTTCATTTATTTTGTTTCTAAGCGCTACAAACTTAGAAATTAAACTAGAGTGAACAGTAGCATGAGATAGATTACGACTTACAAATATACTTCTAAAGCCCAAGAAAGTAAGAATTAAATTAAATGAAACAAAATAAAAACGAATGTTATCTTCTATTTTGAATGATTACTTGGTTGAATAATGTCTTCTAGTTACCATTAAAAATGTCTCAGCTTTGTGCATGTTGGATTGTGGATGGGAAATTGAGCAAATTGAGTTTAGCTGCCACTTTAAACAGTATATCACTTTTTACATATGCATAATAAGAGAAAAACCCGCAGAAAAATGGGCACAAAAGTTGCAGATAAAAGTATTCCCTTTCTAGACTGCATTTGTTTTGATATTGGATAGGGATCTCTGGAGTTTGAATTAATTTTGTGAAAGTTATATATCCAAAACAATAGATATCCTCAAATACTGTACAGTTACATAGATATGCATCGGTTTTCCTATTTCACACAAAAAAATCTGAATAATTATCTCAATTTGTAGAATATCAAATCAAAACTAACAGTTTTATGAGAAGATTTAATGAGATTGTCCCACTACTATAAAAAAATAAAAAGCAAATTGTTGACTATCATTAACTACCAGGTGTCCTATAAAGGGTTTGAACAGCACAGTCCTGATTTCTTCAGTTTGGATACTTTATGATTTTGTTCTTCAGATTTAGACTCTATGTTGTAAATCGGTAATATACGTGGAGACAAATCCGGCATCAACCACTACCCACAATTGCATGCAACCGGTTTGTACCGATTTTTCAGTTCAAAACAGATTTGCAAATAATTTTCAAACTCAGTGAGACTTATTTCAGTTTTGGCAACTACTTTTACACTTACATGTACATGACAAAAATGCAACCAGATGAACCACTTACAAAAACTATGCTTCCTTTTCTCCTTTTGATTTCGCAGACAATCATCTTCAATCACAGCCTTAGTGTCAATGTTCGATGGCTGGCAGTCCTTTGTTTGAAAAATGGAATTGATCGGTACTGGCGGAGAAATGCACCCAAGTAAGTTAAGCCAATGGCGTTGGCTACGGGAACTGGATTGACCATAGGCCTGCAATATCTCGGGTATGGTGATAATCGCATACCCGACATTGAAAACCGGATGGTGCTCGGATATCTGTCACCAGAAAAGATGAAATAAAGTCATAACAAAATTTTCATTAAATGGGACTACACTGTTGTGCAAAAATCACCACTATGATGAGGGGCAAAATGCATAGAAAAGTGTTCAAAGTTTTGGATTCATATGTCTGTAAGTTTTTGATATGATAAATCATTAGGAAATTGGGCCATTGTTCAAATTGTATTTTGTTATGGTAGTCTAGGTTTCAGACAATGGATGTAGCTTTCACTCACTGGTTTTGAATTTGGTAGAGTCCAACTGTGGCAGAGATTGCTTGACAATCGTCCAAGTGCACTGGTGTGGGTTTTTGACTTAGGAAGCTTTCATCAGCAGGTATTTAGTTCTCACTAGATGATACATGGCAGTTAGACTAGTTTAACAACTGTATAAAATTCAAATTCAGTGAGCGATGTTAGGTTGCTCCATTCAATTTATATCAGCATTTATTTTCTTGAAACCTGACTTTTTAGCCCCAAAGTGAGAGGTGAAAATTCTTGTGAATCTTCATATTATAAGTGATTTTAGCTGATATAGTCGAGAAGTCCATTCCTGGTTGTGCAAATGTATCTTTAAATAATCCTAACTTATGTAGATGGACTTAACTATACCTTTGTTTCTTACCCAGTGGCATATCAGACACTGAGAAGGCAAGCATTCGGGCCAAGCTTGTGGCCAGGTTCGACGAACCAGCTGCCCCCATCGCCACCCAGCTAGCGGTCCTCATCGGCAAGATCGCTCGACTGGATTGCCCCCGTTACTGGCCTGAATTGATCCCCATTCTCCTTGAAGCGGTCAAACAGCCCGAACAGCTGATTCAACAGAGGGCGCTGTTGACCCTGCATCACGCTACAAAGACGCTTGGTGCCAAGCGGCTAGCCTCAGATAGGAAGGTCTTCCAAGAAGTAAGTGTACGAGGTGTGACAAAAAAGAAATGAGATTGTGACAGCCACGCCTAATGTACGTCAATTGTCATTTGTCCGACCACCCATGTTGTTGCTGTGTTTGGGAACATCTCATCAACATTCTGCTAGAATATTGTTCACCCATTCCTCGCCATGCCTCTTCCTCTGGCTGCTGTGCGGCGTGTTCCTTCTACACCCCATCACAAAACTAGAGTTGGCACAAACATGTAGTGGGGAGACGATCTGAATTTCCTGGTTCAGTTGGGCAGGGGCCAACCGAGTGTCTCAAGCTTCTCTAGGAAGCTTATGGAGAAAATGTCGTTGGTTGTCCGGCAGAAAGGCCTTAGGATATGTTCCTGGCAGAAGGGCCCAAACACTAAATTGTCTCTAACTTGAAAACTGTCTTCTCTTTTCACGTGAAATCAAATTAGTGTGATATTTTTAGATCCGTCTGTCAGTCTGTTAAAGGTATAAATGACATGATTGGGGGGTAGTCCTCAACTTGGGCTGAAACTACTCTAGAATCAAGTAAACTATGCAAGGATTTTCCTGTGAAAATCTTGTAGTCAATCGTTGAATCATTCTAAAA
>JZLH01S0143253.1:0-11463 GCA_001188425.1 Eucidaris tribuloides | reverse complement strand
AGTAAATGCGCAATATCTTTTCTAGTTGTGGCATCGAACATCGCTCAAAGAGAATTTAATTGTTGTACATTCATCCCTCATACTTTCTTGTTTTAATCAAATTGAGTGTTGTTTCAATGATATGCTGTATAAACTGAATATTTTGTGGTGGTTTTACTCTCGTGAATTCCCTGTTTTGAAGCAAAATTGTGAAAGTATATGTATGCACATTATGTGGCGTATACAGTATATTGACCGTTTCATGCATTGTAATGGTTTCTTACGCTTTAATTTAGCTTATCAAGGTGAAATGTGATCCAGAAGATACACAGTCATTATTGAAGAAAGAAGCAGGTAAGATCTGGGAATTTGTTTTTTTCCTGTATTTGGGAGGAGGGGAGGGATTTGAGGTGGAATGTCTGTTCTTTGGAAGTTATGATGCAAAGAAGCGCTTGCAGAATTCTCATATGTGTCATGTAAAGTTATATTAAAATATCATGTATCCATTAGAAAAGTGATGTCTGTTCAATTGTAGATAAGATTATGTGTGGTAATTTGAATAAAACCCTCATAAAGACACGTTAATGTACATGCACTGAAAAACTGTCGTGAAGTCATACACAAACTGTGATGAAATTATATGGCAAAGGAGTACAGATAACTCTATAAATTTGATTGACTAAAATTATGAAGACAAATTCTCTCAATGTTGCCTTGTGTATTAAAGCCACTGGCTAACATTTACCACAGTTAAAAAAAATGTAAGCTACATAATTCCTCAATGCTCAAAGTGTGTCTTTGATAAGGTCTAAAAATGAAGCCCTGAAAAAATTGTATTTCAAAATGATTATGTAGTGCTTTAAAAAAGTGAAAATCTACAAGCATTCAAATTGACCGGATTCACCTGCCCTTTTCCTCCCATAGACTTACTGTGTGCAGATCTAGGCTATTTTATCATCCACCAGAGTAGAAAATGTTTATTCATGCATACCTTGCCATTGACAGCATAACTTTCCAAACTTTTGTATTCTAGGGTGTTTATTTGTCCATTTGAACACTACTATGTAGCTCAGATATCAAAGTTTGACAATTTTTTTAAATTGAAGCTCCACAATGTTAGCCTATCACTTTAATGTTTGTGTCCTATTTCAGATTTTATCACATGATTTGGTCTAATTGTGAGTTCTTGACTACATGGGGGAGTGACAGTCACAGTTTGCCTTGGGGATGGGAGTGGAGGTTTCTGACCCCATAACAAAAAGTGAAAACAAAATCTATTTTGTGCCTTTCATGCCATGTATGACAATGAGTGAGTGTAGTAAATTTATACTTCATGCAAATCTTTTAAAAAGGTCACTGTATTCTGGCCTGTGTTTGTCCAGTCACCTTTAATTGAGATAGAACATTTGCATCAGCAGCTCCTTCATCAATGAATGGACTTCCCAAATCAATTCAGATATCTGAGACTGTTGACAAATTTAAGAATAATCAGGAGACACGTCTGATGATAGACTCATTTTCAACAACAAGAACACTAACCGTGAGCGCCTTGAGCATTCTGAGGATGGATATGTCTGTACATTATAAATATCTGTATCATTGTGATTTTCAGTATACAACGCAATTGGTCAGGCAGCTTTTGAACTGTTCGATGATGTGGACTTTGATCAGTGGTTCACGTCTCACCTCCTGACAGAACTTCAAAACTCTCATCCAAGGTAAGGGAATTAAAGGAAGTAGCTTTCATTTGCAAGTACTCCAAATCAATATGAAATTAATCCCAGAGATTGCTTCTGACAGTGCAAGACTGCTTGAAATAAAGTAGCCCCCAGTGTCTTCCAGTAATTAAGTATAAGTAACCAAATTGTTAATCAAATTTTCTTTATTACCTCCACCAACGAAGTTGGAGAAGGTATTGTAATCATGCGAGTTGGTTTGTTTGTTTGTTTGTATGTCTCATATGCAGTTATACATCTATCCCCATGAAATTTTTACTTGTGTTTCAAAAAGGAAAATGGTAGACCAAGTTCAATTTTTAAGGTCATAGGTCAAGTATCTGGGTCAATGTCAAGCAAAACACAAAAGTAAAGTCTCGCACAATAGCTCATGTACTATCTGTATTTTTCGGTCGTCGTCCGATTCCAAAAGTGGTCTACCGCTTGCAACAGCTTCAGGCGGTAGAGCATCTACGTGATTGACACTAGTTAGGCGAATATAGGGGGGGGGGGGGTGGTGTGGATTATTATTTCAGTCAGTCAATCGATCACCAATATGAGGGATTGATCATCAAAATTAGGGTTGATCTAATTGTTTTTTAGAATCAATTACAATAATTTGATATTTATATCATATTGGATGCCCTTGAGTGGTATATCATAGATATTGCATTCAGAAAGCATACATATTGCACAATAATATTATTATTATTATACATACAAATTTTGGGAAATGTGCCAGAATAAATTGTAATTTTCACAATTTTATTGATAAATGCACGGAAAGCTAGCTCTGCTTAGCATTTCAAACTCACGCACTTCATGGCTCTCTTCACGCGCACTTTATCACGTATTCATCGCGTACTTCATTGCGTAAAAGTAATGCTCACCGTTGTTACGCGCTCGCGCTAACGCAGAGTGCGATACTGGTCTCGCAGAGTTGAATATTGTAACAACATCGCACTCATTTTCCTCCATTGATACAGGTAACGTAAAATACATAGGACAGGTAATATGCTAACAGTATTGCATGCCATCAAGCAAACCTCTGGAAGGATAATTAATACAAGGTTTTATTGTATCGAAAAAGTGGCTTGTATGTGTAATAACCAAGGTTATTGGGTGGTGTGGGAGAGAAATGGTAACTTTGGTGGAGGTACTTGCACTCTATGAGCACAGTTCTAGTCTTCCTGGTATACTCAAGGCATCTGGCAGATGCTATAAAGGGAAAGGGCATAATGGTAGAGCATATATCAATTCCACTTGATTTTTGTTGTTACAGACAACTTTGATTGAAGTGGAAAGAAACCCAGATGTCTTTCTGCACTCAGAGAATACAGAACAATAAAAGGAAGAAAATTGTGAAAGTTTGAGCAAATTTGGCTGAACCTTTTCCAAGAGTTATGACAGTTCAAAGTTTATTTAATTCTTATTGATTATTCTTAACCCGTTGCTTACGGGAACCGGATGGGTCCTGTACAAAGTCTATGGGGATTTACATAATCTCATAGTCAACGGGTTAAATTGGTAGCCTCTACCAAGCTTTGAGATGAAAGTGTGGAGAACTCCCCATAGGTTTTGTACACAAATTTTCTCTTATTCTTATTTTTTAATCAAAAATCTGGTTTCCTCCTGCTTGTTGTACACGTATGTACCAGCAAAATGATTCTACATACTTTTTTCTGAAAGAATTTGGTTAACTTCTCAACTGACATTTCAGAAAAATGTAAATTTGTGTACAAATCCAACATAAAGTTCTCCACACTTTAATCTCAAAAAGTGGTAGAATTGTCAATTTAAAAATCCTCCATAATAGGGATTAAATCAACTTTGAACATTCATAATTTTTGACTGGTTCAGTCAATTTTGTTCAAACTTTCACAATTTTCTTTCTTTTATTGTTCTCTATTCTTTTAACTCTTTGTGTTCTGAATTATTTCTGAGGGGATAATAATGATGATTGTTAGTTTGTTATTTTCTTTAAATCTTACTTTTCTTGTTGCACCATCGATACTGGTAATTATTCTGTAGATGTTAAGCATTATGGCCACTTGTTAGCATTTCTAGTACAAACGTAACAATTACGATTATTGAATTTAATTGTATGAATGTGCAAAATTGCGACATTCGCTTGCAAAGGGTTAATGCAGATGGATGTCTGGGTTAAATTCCCCTTTAACCACATGTAGATAACTATTGCTGTTTTTGTTCTGATTTCTGTGTCCTGCCAGGTATAAGATCATCAGGAGGCGTGTCATCTGGTTGATAGGTCAGTGGGTAGGGGTCAAGCTATCCCCCAGCCTCCATCCCACCGTCTACCAAGCCGTCCTCCCGTTGCTATCCCAGGACGAGGACTTGGTAGTCAGGATATCGGCAGCACAGGCTCTGAAAAGTGATATCCTTTGGAATTGTTGAAAGTTGTTAAACCATGGAGGTTTAAGGGAGGGAGTACCAGCTAGCAGTAATGAATTCAAACAGTTTCTAAGGATTTCCAAAATAATTCTGCTGGTACTTTAGTGTCTTTTTGTGGAGGCAAGGTCAAGGTAATAGCTAAGTGAACTTTGTTCGTAAAGGTTATTTTCTACCTATAAATTTATATAGGCATCTGTATTTTTATGCCCCAAGATGATGGAGGCATCATGTTTTCGGGTTATCTGTCTGTCCATCTGTTACCGGTTCTTGTTACTGCAATAATCAAGAACCAGTGATCTGATTTTATTGAAGGTCAGGAATGTACTACAATGGAAAGATAAAGTGATTAGATGTTGAGTTGAAAGGACATTGGTCACAGGACTTAATACATGTCTGATTTGGGTCCGCTACCACGCTTACTCAAGAATGGCTTATCAGTTTCTAATTTAATGTAAACCAAGTACGAAGTATGAGGCAGCAATGAGCGGAGTTGATATCAGAGTTGAAAGGTTAAAGGTCACAAGGCTCATTCATATCTGATTTGGGCATGTGTCCACAATAAATCAAGAGCAACCTATCAGATTTCAATCTAACTTGGATCAAAAAAGAAGTATGAGGCCCTGATGAACTGATTAGATTTTGAGGTTGAAAGGTTGAAGATCAAAGGTTACAGGGCATCATTACTGTCTGCTCTAGTTGCACAAATTTTTTTTTCTTTCTTTTTTTACTGTTCCTTGACAAGATTTTGTTTTGATATCCACCTGTTGATGATTTTGAATTCAAGACAGAAGCCTTCCTTCCGGTAAGTTAAACAAAAGAAGCCATTTTCTTTTTACTTTGTGGTGTTGTATCAACCTTAAAGGATGATTTCAGGCTTTGAGTAAGTTGCTTTGAATAGAAGCAGAAAATCAGGGAAACATATCAATGTAAGTTGGAGAAAAATCAGCAAATCTGAATAAAGATATTAATTTTCAAAAACTACAAGGATTATCACAAAATATCACTAAAATGACATTTTCTTGCATGTTAATACCTGGACACACTTCCTTCAGATATGAAATTAGATACAAATATATTAGTGTGAACATATGTAGAGTACAGAGATGAAGAAAATGTTCTTTTAGAGAAAATTGATATTATTTTGTGTACAAAACAAATGAAAGGGCAGCTTGTTTAGAACAATGCAATGTTACCAATTTGTGATGATTGCAAAAATTTTAAAAGATTAATAGGCTTATGAATATTTGGCCAGTTTTTATCAAACCTTCTCTGATGTATTTCCCTGATTATTGTGCTTTCTGTTGCAAGCAACTTCCTATGAGCGTGCATTTCCCTTTAAAGACAGAGTAAGGGATTTACACGTCAGAAAACGGTAAAATGAATGGAATCAGCTCAAATCATTCACAATGTGAAGATTAGTATAAATAAACACCTGTCATAGAACCTTTGGGTACAATACGGAGTTTTGGTGAAAATCTGGACAATTAAACTTCAAAATTTACAGTGACGTCGACATGCACGGGCCGTTCCAAAACTGTCCGATCAGCCGTTAGCCGAAGGTCGCGCAAAGTTTAGCCGTTTAACCAGTCTGGTCTTGCGACGGTACACATAACCGTGATTCGCAATTTGAGCAAAATTTAAACTCACGGAAAGAACAATATTCTGGTAACTTGTCGTTATTAGTTTTTCTCATAAAAAAAAACAAATTCATGACGTATAGATCTCAAACTTTCAACACACCATTTGTAAATACTAAACTACCGTTTGGTTTGGTATTGATAATGAAGGGAAATAATGGACTTGCACATCCCTGATACTATCTTTAAATTAATGCAAGGCACTTTGTTATGACTGTGGTGTAATGTAGGGTCTCTTCAGAATGGGTACTAGAACTCATTAGGAATGGGTCGTTTTTGTCATGCAGAGCATAATAAGGGGAGTTAACAGTCAACTTTTCAAATAAATTGCAGAAAAATCTTTGATAATAGACTGTGTATCAAATCTTGGAACTAGAAATAGTAATCCAGTGTACAGGAGAGTAGGAGGGTTGGGTTGAGGGAGGAGGATGCGCCGAATAGAGTAAAGTGGACGGAGGGGGTGAAGGTGATTTCTGTGAGTGCGAGGTGAATCCGGCCACCCCCGTAGCTTGGGGACTAAACCGGATTTAAAACCTGGATTACTACTACTACTACTACAGACAGTTTCATTTTCATTTGTACCTCTTTATTCCAACACAGTTCTTGGAGTCGAGCTTTTCACTGCTCTTTCAGCTTCTTCAACAAGTATTCGAGTGTGATACGAAGGTAAGTAGGAAACAAATATTTCATTGAATGTCACATTCTGTGTGATTTTTCAGGATTACTATCTGTTGAACTAGGCTTTGTACATATGTTATTTATCAATATGCTTGCAGATATGTTCATATTTATGTAAAGATTAATGTGAGAAAAAGCAGATTTTTAATTTTTTTTCAAAGAAATTAACAAACTTGCCAATCCTGGTATCTGACAGAAAAAAAAAATGATGCTGTGAAGTTTGAAAGCAATAAGTTGTAATAATTTGATAATTAGAAATATTGATGAATTTAGGCACATGGAGAATTAATATTAAAGGATAAAGATATGATTGGGAATACTTGAAAATGCCTCAACAACCATGAGTTTGGACATATACCAATGTATACACTACCTGGAGTGTTTATCTCGGCTGGAAGGATTTGTCTCGAATATGTTTACATGAGGAAAATCAAGCATGGACAAACCAGTATTGAATCTCATACCCCAATAGAAATTGATCAAATAGAAACCTACACAACAAATTTGCCTGTCTCAATGAATGCTGATGATAGCTCTTTTAAAATGATATAACATTTGACCACTAAATTATCCCAGCAGAATCCTTGCACAGTTTACTTGATTCTAGAAAATATTTTACCCAAAGTTGAGGACTACTTTCAATCATGCTGTTTACCTTTAATGTTTATCTTCCTTGCTATGATTCATACCCAGATGCATATACTTTTTTTAATGTGTTTTATTGCAGATGCATATACTTCACGTGATGTCCTTCATCATAGAGCGGATGGGGTCAGAGATACGCCCCTTCTCCAATAACCTAGCCCAGTACTTACCCCTCCTGTGGGAGGATTCGGCAGAACACAACATGTTACGGTGTGTCATCCTGTCAACGCTCGTACATCTTGTGCAGGTATGTAAAGCTAACACTAAAGTTAACCCATTGCTTACGGGAACCGGATGGCCCCTGTACAAAGTCTATGGGGATTTGCGAAATCTCGTAGTCAACGGGTTAAAGGTCAGTGACATGATTGGGAGAAATGAAAAAATGCCTCTTGAACCAAACTGGTTGAAAGATTACCAGTGTATACACTAGCTTTAGTGTATCTCCTGGCTGGAAGGATTTATCTTGAATTTGTTTACCTAAGCCGAATCCAGCATAAACATACTGGCATTTTGTTTCTCTCGAGCCTCAATATAAAAAGTATCCATAGACTGTTACACATTAGATTTGTCTGACACAAGGCAAACTGATGGAAGTTATTTTAGAACGAGTCAACTTTTGACTACCAAATTTTAACAGTAGAATCCTTGCACAGTTTACTTGGTTCTAGAATATTTTCACTCCAAGTTGAGGACTACCCCCAATTATGTCATTTACCTTTAAGGTACCAACACTAAAAATAATTCAATTCAGGTTCTATTTCTTTAATCAAATATAAAAACAAAACAGTTCACGTACAGTGTATGCAATGCATAAAATTGAAAAAGAAATGGGAGACACAAGAAAGTTGATTTAGTAGGTCGCCCTATATACTTGAAAATTAACTGGTAAATACATTAAGTTATTTTTACAGCTACATACATTATAACAATTATGGCTACATTAACACACAAGCAACACACACTGCACATTACACTCACAAAGTGAACACATTACACTGGTGAATGAAGTACATAAACACAAAACATTCAAAATGGCATGATTAAATATCAATATATGCATTGATTGATAATCAATCAAGTTTTACTTTAACTTTGCTTATGCTCAAACACGAGGTGATATTATCGGATGAATTGTTCCAAAAACGTGGACATAAATGTTTGAATGTGTAAAATAGGGATTGATTAGTAACTACCGGATAATGGAATTTTGTTTTTAACCATGTATTGTATTCATGGATATTATTATTATACTGAAACAGACTCAAAACATTGGTTGGTGCGAGGTTGTGTTTTATATAATACATAAAGGTTGCAATCTGTAATCTATGAACTGATGTTGCTGATAAATTTGAAACAAAGCATTTATTCCAGAACAATGCCGGGAAACTCGTTGGCTGGTCTTTATTACCTCAGGGCAGCAAATTTGTGAAATCAGGAGGGCAAAATGAATATTTCCCCACTAAGTCAACATCAAAATGAAGAATGTGATCTTTTCTATTCCAAAAGTTGTGTGCACATCCTCATTTTCTGATAATTCTCATAATTCTAAAATTATTTCAAAGGCTAAGAAATATCTTTGGCAGGTAGAAAAGTTTGAAAAAATTCACAAACAGTATATTGTACTTGTCATCTAATTATACCCCCACCAAACAAAGTTAGAAGGAGGTATATAGGAGCTGCATTGCAGCGATAACAGCATACATGTATTATGGCAATAAATCAGGGGAAAATATTGCAGATCAAATTACTACCTTATTGTTTGAGCGTTTCTCTTGAAATTTGGCACACATATTGGTGTTGTGATGATGATGTGCAAAACTTATTTCTTTGCATGTGTCAGGAGACTGCTTTACCATGGGAACAGGTCATATGATTGGGTGGGGGTATAAAAGACACTATATAACATTGTGGAAGACCTGTGTAAAAAATTGTCAAACTTTGCTATCTGACAGTGTCTGAATGGACAAATTAACATAGTAAAACACAAAATTTGAGACAATTATACTGTCACTTATGAAATATACATGTACTAAAATATACACGTACAGATAAAAATTGGCACATGAATTATTCTCTGCTGAAGAAAATTATGCAACACAGCAGTCTATGGGGGAAAACTGGAATGGTCTCTCAGTGATTTTTACTTTTTAAAGCACTTAATGATAATTGTGAATTGTAAGTTTTCCAGGGCTTCATTCTTAGACCTTATCAAAGGCACTGGTATCATGGAGAATCATGTAGCTCACATTTTTTTTAAATGGTAAATATTGTTATATGATGCCTTTAATCACCTTCAGTGATATTTCAAGTTTATTTATGTTTTTTTTTTTAATTCCTTTTCCTCACCAGAGTCTAGGTCCCAGCAGTACCAACCTGTACCCCTTCCTTCTCCCCATCATCAAGTTCAGTACCGACGTCTCCCAACCACCTCATGTCTACTTAATGGAAGATGGTGTTGATCTGTGGTAAGTCACTGCCTGGGAGGGGGGGGGGCATACTTTTGGTAAATGTGCCATGTGTGCCTCCTCTTCATGCTCGACTTGATCTGGGGATATTGCATAAAACTTTAACCGGAGGAAAAACTCTGGTTATTTTTTTTTCTTTAGTAAAATGAATGGTAAAATCATGCTAACCAGAATTTTCATAACCAGAGAAATTTCTCCAGTTAAAGATTTATGCAATAGGTCCCAGGATTCCTTGATGACATAATATCATTTGGGGAATCTTATGACACAAACTAAATTTGGCATGTATGAGCTCTATGATGTAGTCTGCAAGAATGCATTGTCAAATTTATGTTATTTTTTTTATTTTATTAATTATTGGTCATAAAAGTCATGCAAGTCATAACAAAACTTCAGTTTAATTTCTATTTGTTGTAAACTATAGAACATTACACTTTCTTTAATACAAATCATAACTATAAGAAAATACATACCACATTTATAAATGCCAACTGAACTTCACAGGAATGTTTTGTTTTAGCATAAATCATATTTCTGGCCAAATTGTGAATCCAGATATCTTGACATGGCTGGATAAATGAGGTTTGGCTGTACTTTCCTTATTATAGCATTACATATCACATATTTTGATACCAAGGAAAACATCCTAATAAATTTGTTGTTGTTTTGTTATCAAAATAGGTTTGAGACACTCCAGAACGCTCCAGTCATGACAGAAGAACTCCTTCAACTCTTTGCCAATATGCCAGAATTACTGGGTAAGTATGTCATATATTTACGCAGATCTGTCATATTAAAGGTAGTGTTACTGATTTGCTTTGTTAAGGAGGCAGAAGCATTATAAAGGGGGAATGAATCCCTGTTATGAATGATTCTCAAGTTAGCAGCTTTGCCAGTCATCTACGATGGTATGGCAAACTCCCTTGTATTATTGTGTACACAGAATTTCACCATTTTTCTTTTTTTTCTATCCGAAAATAAAATTTCTTGTATTATGTAGGTTATGGTGAAAATAATTCTGAATGCTTGTTGGAAGAATAAGATCAACTCCTCAACTGGCATCTTAGGAAAAAACATGTCGCGGTCTGTTTATGAAACTAATAACAAGGAAGATATTAAACTTCAAACATTCATCAAAAGGGCTATTTACACTAGCAGTGAAGTACATGTATCTCAATCTAAAAAAAAAAGATCAATTCATGGTGACAGTTGCTAAGCAGCTACACAAAAACTCACCTGAAATATCGCAAGAAAAATCACACTGTTGCAAGTGCGATTTTTCTAACTATGCATGAAATTTCTCAGCAAGATTGGCAGTGAGAATGCTCACGGCCCAAAAATTATGAGTTTTGTCACATGACTGTAAGCTGGCAATGATTCAAGTAAACAAACCCACTGCACTCTCTCATTATGAAGCCAAAACTTTTGAATTTTCCTTAAGTGCAGAAATAACACAATTTAAGGTTGCAGTGTGGACAAGAAAGTCAAACATCACGATTTGTCCCAATGAGAATGCCCCTTTCTTGAACATTCAGCCAGATATTTCACCTACACCGTGCATTTCTTCAACAGAGATGACAGAAAACTTGAAGACATGCCTTCTCATCATTGCTGGCTATGTTGTGTTGGGCAAGGAGCAGTTTATGCAGGTATGGATAAGAAATGTTTGTTAATATTAGCATTTTGTCGACTGTAAATGAGTGTGATCAGTTAGTATCACGGACAGGCATTTTAAAAAAATGACCATTATTGAAGGCCTAAGGAAAAAAGTGATAAGATATATGAAGCGTGGCTTTATGATTCATTGTGGAAGCTATCACTAGAGGTACTGAATAATGCTAAACTTTTCTTAGGCCTTCATTAATGGTCAGTTTTGAGAATGTCCGTCCGTGATACTAACTGATCACACTCAGATGCATTTTTGATATGTTT
>JZLH01S0143231.1:48309-60279 GCA_001188425.1 Eucidaris tribuloides | reverse complement strand
CGAGTAGTGCTTGACTGATTGCGGTGGGTTGTTTCACTTAGTGTTGCCATACTTCTGTAACTTCAAAATCAATGGGGAAAGCTGTATAATTAGAATGCTGTACTGACAAGCAGGAGAACATAATTCTACAGCTATATGATTCATTAGTGATCGCCGTACGCGATCACCATAGATGTTGCTACGAAATTTTTTTCTTTCTATGTTTTGTTTGTTTCCTTTATTTTATGTTTTTTCTGGTCACTTTTTGTTCAGACGATAACTCAGAACGATGTTGTTAATAATCTTGTAACTTACACATAGTTATGTCTATGTTAATACTCGGAATTTAGTCTGGTCAAAGTTGATTAGTAGCATCGTTGACGTCATTTCATGACGTCATTTACGAAAACTTAGACTTAACCCTATCATTGCCATATTCTCGGCAGGCCAGATCGTAATAAACAATGATCTTTGCAGAGGTCAACGTTGAGGTCAGAGTCAACTTTTGGTCAACCACGTGCGCGCGCACGTCCTCCACGGGCGTGTACGGTCGCGTCAAAATTTCAAAACTGCTCCAAATGACTTCTTATTAACAGCACTCTATATAGTTTCAGGTCAATTTGGACATTTGGTACTCGCCGCGTACGCGCGCGTTTTTTTCGCGCGCACCCCTTTCCCTACGAATAACGTATTTTTTCGATGGTTTTGGATGTACAACTGAATCAAAAATTACGTCATTTAGAACCTTTTCCCGTCCACTAGAATCCGAATTATCCTTACACGCCCGAAAACGTGATATGCGCGCCGCATGCGGCCGTAGTGATGGTCGGCCACTATTAAATCACTTATAAAACTCTCTAGAATTAACGGTGACCCCTACTTTTTATTGCTTATTCTGATAAGCCGAATGATGGGTAGAAACTTTTCAGGCATCACTTTTCATGCCAATCTACAATGTCGTCATCTTATGACGCACAAGAAAATCGTTATTTGGGGCATATATCACGACTGGGTTCGGTAACATAACCAACATCTGATACATAATTTACTTCATCAAAGGTCATCATTCTTCGCTATTCATTAACCGTCCGTCTATATCCGCGGGCCCCCCTCGCGACGAACGCGTACGCGCACTGTCAAAATTTTCAATTTACATCTTTGATAGACAATTTCAGGAGATGACAGACATATTTCATCATTGGCAATTGTCATAGTATATATTGTTGTCACATTTTCTTGGAATGTAATGATCGGAGCGCGTTTAGCGGATCACAATTCGTCTCTAGTGACGAATTAAATCTAGTTTTTAACCTTGATTGGATGAGTGACCTCCACTCTTTGTGATTTCTGAGTGTGGATGTACATTCTGTGCGTCAATACACATGTATGTGTTAGTGTGTGCTGTGGCTGTGGTGTGTGTGTGTGTGTGCTATGTGTGTGTGTGGTGTGGTGTGTGGTGTCGTGTGTGTGTGTGTGTGTGGGTGTGTGTGTATGTGTGTGTGTGTGTGGTGTGTTGCTTGCTTGTGTGTGTAGTTGGGCTCAAGTGGTGAACCAACTGATATGTGTGTCTCTGACTATGGTGTGTGTGTGTTGTTGTGTGTGTGTGTGTGTGTCGTGTGTGGATTTCAGTTATATGTATAAATGTGTGGGGCAGTATATTATGTGTAGTAGGTGTGTGCATCATGTGTGTGTTTCTTTGTGTAGCTGTTTGTTGTACATGTGTGAATGTGTCGGTTATGTGTTGTATGTTGGTACATGTATGTACATCAGTTCACACGTACTGCTAGGTGTGTATGTCTACATATGTCTATATTTGATGCATTGTTGTGCAGTTTTGTGCATTATCATATTTGTGTCATGTTTTTAACTTACCTATAACGATCTTGATGTCAATGATTTTTAGTGATGATTTTATGTTAACTACAAAAGTTATACAAGTACTCTAAATACTTTCACGGACGTTATAGTGTTAGGACGTCGTGAACATTTTGTGTGTGCCAGTTTTTGTGCATTTCATATTTTGTCATGTTTTTAACTTACCTTATAACGATCTATGGTCAATGATTTTTATGATGATTATATAACTACAAAAGTATACAATACTCTAAATACTTTCATACGTGACGTATATATGTTAGGACGGTGAACATTTCTCATGTAATATAGAGTTCAACACACATGTAGTCCTTTTGCAAACATTCTTGCTCAATAAAATTGTTGCTTATTTGAAGGAACTGAGCCAAAGTCAGCAATAGCCAAACTGCAAAACGATATCTCTTCTTATTGAATTGTTTCATTTTGGTTGTGGAATGTATTTTCTTTGAAAAGATACAAAAAAATGTTTTCGGATACTGTAATAAATCCCTGTCCTGCACGCGAAAAATCAAAAAATATTGGTCACGAATGACTGCGCAGTGGCAAGTCGTCTGGATAGGCACCGGAAATTGATTTTCCAGAAACGCAAATTTCTGTTGACGTAGATCATTTAATTTGCTTATCCCTACCGTCAATTTATGTTTTGAGCACTGGCTGACATTTTGAGCGCGTTATTGCCGGCCATTCCATGAGCGAATGCATTGGATGTGTACACACGCGACCAATGTATTGATACGCCAATTAATTTCTGTAAAAACAACTAAATGTCAGTATGTTGTATTTTTAAGTAATTCGTTTGCGTGAATTTAGGAGAGAACGTTTACCAAGTCGCGGGAGGATAATTCTATCAGATTGAGCAGATAATTTTGCCCAAATTAGAAAAAGTGCACGACAAAATTGATATTGTCTGGAGAGCGAAAAGACTTGTAGTAAAACATCTGGTGGCGGCCGGATATGTAGTTTCGGTTCCAGACCCTGCGTCTGTTTGTTCCTCCGAGTAGATGCACTACAGTGCCGGTCCCATGTTAGACAGTTGACTGACCAGTGCAATCCCTTGTGTAGGATGGGTTCATTCAAATGGAAATACAACACACTAGTCTTTAGTTCAAGGGATCTGGATTCAATCGGAGTCCAACCGACTTCAAGAAGAGGACCGGACTGAAAGTGCATTAGACATTTTTATAGAAGTTTATTGAGCAGGTTTGCATGAAATCACATGAAATCCATGGTAATGAGTGACCTTGCTAACTGTGGTGTCTGTGGATTTGAATGGTAGTGTGACTTGGGTCTGAATCAAGAGGTTATTAATTTATTCTGGACTTTTAACTACAGAGATATTCTGTTTGTGCTGTGTGTATGATAAAGATATTAAAGGGGCTGAATCGTGGCCATCGACCGGCTTGATGAGAACAAAATTCAGGGCCATCACCCGGTTTGCTAGCTCCATTTCGAGTTATTTTGTTGCAGTACTCATCGGATCGCAATGGACGCGCATGAAAGTGCCCGAATCGGCAAGTTTGGGAGGACCTCCACTCAGTTTGCTGCTTCTCTTTGGCCGTACTGAATACACGATGTGTTAGTGCGCTTCTGCGTGCATTGAACTGGTTTCGCAAAACATCAACACCCACGTATGCATACCTTTAAATCTTTACACTGTATTGTGCTCTGGCTGGTCCATGCAAATTGCTTCACAGTCACAGACAGACAGACAGACAGACACACACACACACACACACTGACATGGGATAAGCAGGGCTCCACACTATCTTTTTTTCCTATTTTCCCTTTGGGCAAGTAAAATTGTAATTTCCGTATTACTTGTCCACCTGAAAAATTTACTTGCCCAGACATAAACAATAATCAAGAAACAAAAAATATTTCTCACTAATTTTAAATTAATGCCTTTACATTGGTTGTTATTTTTTGGATTGAACAAAAAATATGATTTATGAATTCAAAAAGTGATAAAATTAAGTACAATGAACAAAATAATGAAGAAATTTAGTATAAGTTAATTGAACTCAAAATTTTAGAGATATTTTTGTTCATTTTTGATAAGATTTTTGGAGATGTTTTGCTTATTTCATGATCAAAATTTTACTTACCCAATCAGGCAAGTAAATTTTAACATCTTGAGATTTTACTTGCCCAACATGAAATTTTGTAAGTGCTAGTGTCAAGCCCTGGGGTAAGGCTCAATTATAAGAAAGGCAAAACTGAGAAACGGGTAGACTATATTGCAGAGTTCCAGAAAGACTATCACAATTTGTTTATCTTGTTTACTGAAGTTGCCAGCTGCAGAAATTTAGGCTTAAGGCTAGAGCACCATTTAAATGGCTAGGTTTGATTGTGTGCTGTCAGTCACATCAGTCACGTTCCGCAGCGCCCATGTTTGGACTCGGCCGATCCATCTTGCAGGTAAGCTACATTATGTGTTCTGTGGATGAGTGCCCATCACCCTCAGTGAAACCCATGTGTGACTTCCGTCTTGAGTACACATATACTTTCTACTCATCTGTGAGTTGTTTGCTTTTGGCACTTCAACTCCAAGTGTGTAAACTGCATGCAAAGGCTCGTCTTAAAGGTAGTACATGTAGCTCACTTTTGCACAATATACGACATGGGGGTCTTCACACGAAATAAGATTATTGCAACTTAGAAAGACGAGTTGTAATGGCAGACCTTGAAATAAGTGAATTTCAAAGCAATAATGTAATGTTTATGTGACAAATGAGCAATTTGCCTCTCACAATGCCTTTAAAACAAAGAAGATAAAAGAAAATCTCAGTTTTGGTTTCTTTATAGGGAGGCTTTGAAAGGAATTTTATTCCAAGTGATTTTGCACTGTCAGAAGCTATCTCTGGGAGAAATTTCATTAAGATTTGACATGATAGCTGATGAATGAGTGCTAATACATGTACCTTTAAATTAATCTTTAGGTATTCTGCCAATTAGGGCTTTTAGATTTGCACATCGTCATAGAGTGGACTTGTATTTGATGATGTCATTTGAGCAAACTGCGCATGTTGCACATTCTTTGGCATTCCAGTAGCAGGATCTATGTGTAATGTTACTATTTCTCCTCTTTAAAAGTTAAGTGGGCTATTACATGTTATATACCCCCTGCAAGCTGGGATGGAAGTACATGGTAGGACATCAGGAATTTTGCGACAGTGAACAACATACAGACCAACTGAAAATCAAAATGGTTAAAACTTGGTGGGCAACACAAGTGAACGGAAACCAGTTGTCACTGCCAGAGAATGAGAATGGTGTCCTTAGTATAACTGTGCGATAGCTATGTGCCACGGTTGAGACCCTCACTTTCAGCCTAAATTTCAGTTCCAGAGCATCACAATTTCAGAAGCCACAGAAAATTTTTGATTTTTTCAGTTCCAGAGACCCCCAAATTTGCTGTTCCTCGTACCAGTGCATCACTACAAGGCTGTTCTAGACCATTGTACTTTAGTTTCGCTACTGATTTTTTTTTTTGTGGCGCGGCTGGGCCAGAGCATTGCACTTTCATCACTAAATTTGCCGCAGTGCAGTTTCGAATCATAGCATTTTGAGGTCATCTGAAGTCTTAACTCCTGTTCTGGAGACCCCCATTTTTCGCTCAAGCCAGTTCCAGAGTCCCCGATTTTTTATTTCGGTGCGGCACATAGGTATCACTTTGTAAGTCGAGTGCCCCCCGGCCTCATCCACACAGTTGAAAAGCCCATACATGTGAGATAAGGATGAACCATGGTGGGGTGAGGTGTGGATGGCCTAAAAAGTAATTCCCCACATGCAGGTATCATAGATTTATCACATTTTTTTTTGTGCACTTCTTTTTTTTTTTTTAGTAGTAAGCATTTTAAAAGTGCCTCTAAGAACGTTGTTTGCCTTAACCTGTAGCCTCCATGATTCTAGAATTCCCACAGAATTAATACATCTGGTTCCTGTAAAAATGAGTTCATGTTTGATTTTTTTTTTTTTTGCAAAGTGTTTGGCTATTAACAGAATATTGTTTAAAACACAACAATAAAACAAAAATATAGTGGAAAATATTTTCTAAAACAGTTGGTACTGTACAGTAATGTGATAGACAGGGTTGATTATACGTTATAAATACATTTTCCCTCATTTAATTCAAAGGTCACTGTAGTTAAAGGACTGTGTTCATAGATAGCAAATAAAACTCACAACAAATGTCATTTGTAAAAAGTTGATGTTTTTTAAGGTGGAGGGGGGGGGGAATGGGGAGGACAACAAGGTCAAGGTACTATTATTAAGTCATCAAATCCATTACTTGTAGGCTCAAAGTTCTGGTGACCCTGGCATGTATCATTCCCACACATTCAGTAATGAAGTCATTGTAGTATATCACTCACAAGCAAATGGCTCCAGGGTATAGAATAAAAAAAGGATGCTGAGTTAATGTACACTGTAAAGAATGTCTAAAAAAATGGTACGACCATAAAAACATCATTTTAGGTACTCAATTTTAACAAAAGGTTTGTGTATGTGGTATCATATTAAAGCAGAATAATTGTTCTTTCTGATACACATGCCTGATGTAATTTGCCTTCTTTCAGTGGAGATTTATGATTAATTTTGTACATGAATTTGTGCCACTTTGTGTTCATGGGCAAAATCGCCATGAACTATCAAAATTAATCAGAAACAGATGTTTTTACTTACCTGTTCATAACAATTCAAAACAAATTAACTAACTTACTTGTGAAAACAATAATTGAAAGATATTCATTGAATATGTATCACTGAGGGTTTTATGGTATTAACAACTATAAACACTTTCTCCTCAAGAATAAATGGAGGCTTTAGTTGTGCATCGTATAATTTTGAAACATTTGTTCATTTATGTCTCCTGTTTTGAATAGGAATAATAAAACTAATTTACAATGTTTGTAATGTGTTCCTCAAGACATTTGATGTATTGAATCAGGGATGTGAATCAATCCATCATTTAAAACACTTAAACCTTTGATTTTTCAATTTTTCAAACACCTTGATTTAATGTCTTTTATTTTTTCCACACCATTTTTGTCACATGATCAATACTTAATGCATTTCCTTTGACTCTTAACGTGCCGAAGTAGCAGATCTGCACCAAATAATACACATAAAGCCCATAGAAGTTTAAATCCTCTGGCACATTAAAGGCAGTGGATCTCATTTGCAAACATCCTTGCAGACTAGGAAAGGATAACCCATGCCCTTAGGTTATTGATGAAGGGCATGTTTGTGAAATCTGGGGTCAGTGATTGCCTAGAATTTGAAAAATGCAAAAGAAAACAATAGCCGTTTAATTTACGATCTATGGTAGGAATTTTTTCCTCGCGAGAAAAAAATTCAAATCCGAGACTAACGGTCACTATAATTCCACTGAAACTGAGTTTCTACTGTAGCTCCTATATTTTGCTAAAGGTTCCCAGATGGCATTTTCTTGTAAATGCCATTGTATTTCCACAATGTTAATTTTTAGGCATGCAAAAGAGATCCCCTGCCTTTAAGAGTTAATAACCTATTGGTGACGATTTGATTTCACTATAACACACATTTTCCATAGACCCCAACACGAGTTAACTTGTACTTAGTCTCCAACGGGATAAAAACAAAATTAAATCATTTGATTTAAACCTGCCATCCCTACTGGAAACTGAAGGAAACAGGTGGCCTGGTAAATAATTAACTGCTGATCGTGTGATAGGTACTTTTGTGTGCTGAGTAGATGGGCTCTCATTGTAGACCATGTAGAGTGTTTATGATCCCAACCATATCAAAGTACAGAATTGATATAAAAAAAGAAGAAAAATATTGAAATATAATTTTTTGTCCTTGTTGTGTAATGTATGAGAGAAACTCTGTTATTTGATTTCTGAATGAATTTTCTTGAAAATCATTGGCCAGGGGCTGTGGGAACCACAGGATTTTTATAGCAGGTATAAATTGCAGGGCTCCACACTAACTTTTTAATGCACTTGCCCTTCGGGTAAGTAAAAGTAGCACTTTCAGATTTTCACCTGCCCTAAAGAAAAATTTGCTTGCCCGAAAATCAATAAAAAAAGATTAAACATAAAAAATAAAATTAAACACCAAGGCCTTTTTAAAACATTTAATTTGGAGGTTGCAAAAGTGTGATTATAAGGAAAACTACCACAATTCTGCAAAAGACTGTCACATTTTTACTTGCCTTATTGGGCAAGTAGATCCTAACTTTCTGAATTTTTACTTGCCCAACATAGAATTTTACTTGCCCCGGGAAAGTAGGCAAGTGCTAGTGTCAAGCCTAGTAAATTGACAAATAATGAGATTTAATACTAATAATCAATTTAAAGTGTAGAAGTCACAATAACAATACATCACTTAACCCGTAGGAGACTAAGTACGAGTTAACTCGTGTTGGGGTCTATGGAAAATGCGTGTTATAGCGAAATCAAATAGTCTCCAATGGGTTAAAACAGTCTTGGGGGTGTTTGATCATGATTTTTGGCTATAAATGCTGCACATACTGTATACACTGAATATTTTGCGGTGGTTTTATTTTCGTGAATTTCGTACTGAATGCAAAAATTTTCACTTCCTGATATTTCTGTACAAAGTGAATGCAAATACAATAAAATCACGAAAATATTCTCTCGTGAATTCCCCGTCTTGAAGCAAACTCGCGAAAATATATGGACTCGAAATATATGGCATATACAGTAGTTGGTGGATCTGAAGCGTTTTCTTACTTTAGATGTTTTACGGAAGATATTTCCATTGACTGAAACTCCCCCTTCAAATTTAAGAAGGAAAACTATTCCCTATTTTTCACATTTGGAAGTGTACAAAATAAAGTGTGGTGAGTTTACACCATCAACAAATGGATTAAAGAAGCCCTAAATCACCCTATTGTTGCATACACCTAAATGCAGTTACCATGGTAATGATTAACGTGATAAATGGTGAATAATCTGGATGGATGTGGATCTGTTGATATCAAAATTGATTTCCTATCAAATTATTTGTTGAGAAGTCAAGCAGTTCATTTCAAGGTACATTCAAAGAGCTTAAAGGGGAATTCTAGGCTTATAGCAATTGATGTGTTTTGAATAGAAATAGAAAAATCAGCAAACTACAACTGCATAATTTGTAGTACCATAAACAATATAAAAAGTGCTCCTGGTTCTAGAATCATGTTAACTCCTGAATATTAAAGACCATATTAAACCCTGCACTTTCCCTTTAAGTTGTGGTTAAATTTGGGAGAAAGGTTGTTCTGTAGGTTGTCATAATCTTCTTAGCGGGATAAAGATGGAGTTTTAAGGGATATAAATGCCTTGAAAAAAGATTACCCTTTTCTTTGGCCTATTCATTTTTGTGTGGTGTGATATACATCTTACTATACAGTTGTAATGAATGCTCCTGCCTCCCAGTGTGTATGTGCATAATTGTGCACTATGCACAGTATTATCTTCTGTACCCATATAACTGTAACCCTCTTCATCAGAGTACATGTCTGACTGGTTTGTAAGCCCACATACACATGTCTTGCAGTTGATTTAACAACTGTTAATACTGGTATGATTGGGTATAATCAAATAAAATTCAAATTAAGTGCTGTGAAGTACAGTACATACCTGCAGCTATATACATGTACATTTAATCTGAATTTTGTTGGTTATCAGTATTGGACACAATACACTTCCTGTAATATATGATCAGGAGTAGATAGTAATGTAGTACGTGGTGTGGGAGTGGGACAAGATACTTGATGGAAATGTTGAAGGTTCTTGGGACCTTGATTTAGTTTCTTTAGACTAGAGTAGGAGTGACAAGTACCAGTAACAATTTCAGTGAAATGGGAAAAGTCTGTCCATTGATGTCTGTGATTGCTGACATTGTACAGCTGCGTCTGTTCTTCAGAAAAGTGAAAATCGAGCAAGTGTAAACTTTGGCACATAAGAATAGTAATGACTTATTAGTTTTTATTTTCAATGGTCATATTATTTACAATTGGAAAGAGATCATGTGCTCAAATCAGTGCCCACTTTCCAGGTGTGTTTAATCCAAAGAAATAGATTTTATTAATTAGGAAATAATTGACATTTGGTTTAAAGGCATGGGATCTCTTTTGCATGCCTAAAAATTAACAGTGTGTAACTACAATGGCATTTAGAAGAAAATGCCATCTAGGAACCTTGAGCAAAAAATAGGAGTTAGAAACTCAGTTTCAGTGGAATTATAGTGACCGTTAGACTCAAATTTGAATTTTTTTCTCGCGAGAAAAAATTCCTACCATAGAACCTACACTAAACGGCTATTGTTTTTCTTTTGCATTTTTCAAATTCTAGGTAATAACTGACTCCCAGATTTCACAGACATGCCCTTCATCAATAGCCTAAGGGCATGGGTTATCTTTTCCTGGTCTGTGGAGATGATTGCAAATGAGATCCACTACCTTTAAAGTGCAGACTGCAAGATGACATGTCTATATTATTGAGTTGACAGTAGGTTCTACACAGAAATTCTTATTTTTGGATACAAATACATTTTTTTAAAGAATACGGATATGCATGTACATGTTTGTGTGTCTATATGTATGTGTGTGTGTGTGTGTGTGTGTGTGTGTATGTGAGAGTGTGTGTGTGTATGTGTGTATGTGTGTATGTGAGAGTGTGTGTGTGTATGTATATTGTGAGTGTATGTTTGTATATTTTGAGCTTGTGTTGATGCTGCCATTTTGTATAGTGTCTACCTTTTTCTTATTAATAAATAATGGCTTCTTGTTTCATATTTTGCAGCAGACTTTTTTGAAAGCTGTCAATACTAGGAAAAAGCCCTGGCCAGAAGTAAATGCTTTACAAGGAAGCGAACTTTCAGCTTCATCCCTGGCCTCGAGATGGCTTGTTACCGTGGATATCGCATTGAAAAGACAGACGTAGAAAGGTCGACAGTTAGCAGCTTTTAATTACTGGCTGCAGAATGTGTTCTGTTGTGCTGACAAAAGCAAGTGGTTTTTCAGCAGAATTTGCTGAGAACAAGGAAATGCTCAAAGTGATATGCGCGAGCCGGTTGTAAATCACGGCTGGTTAAATTATCTACATACTGTATGTATATGTATGCGTACGTCAGGTACTATAGCTGACAAATCGACAGTCAATTTAAGCAGAGATTTTCTGGCTCTCAGTCAAGTACCTACCGGTTTAAATTGCTCTGGCTGACACAAGTTTAAGTGTGATTGCTCCACTGGCAGAAGGAAAATAATAAGAAAGACCTTGTGGTGAAAACATACAAAATCTTTGTTGTTTGAATTTCAATTGAAGTGAAGACATACCCGTTATCAGTATGGGTGGTGAGGTGTCAGAGCCTGACTATGTGTCTTTGCTAAGAAACTTGAAGAAACATCCGAGACTTCTCTGCTTAAGGAGGTAAGTTTAAACTTTGCATTGGGGTGGGGTGGGTTTAGGGGGCAGGGAGTGGGGGTTAAGCATGAAATATGTCTACATCCTATTTGGGTGTAACCATTAATTCTCTGAGTAACTGAAAAATGTGAACTTTGTTCTCTAGACTCTAGTGTTTGCAATTGAAATTCTCCATGCAATTAATGCATTTTCATATCCTGATGGGCTCCAGAAGTAGTTTTGTAATGGGAATTAGAAATTCTAGTGAAGAGGCATGGTTGTGTTTCTGAGTAAATGCGCATGTTGTTTGCTTTCATATGTGTAATATACCGTAATTATAGTGATTTGTGAGTGCAATCATGTTTGACTTTGCTTCAAGACTAGAGGTTTTGTGATTTGCTTATTTCCATGATTTTATTGAGTTTTTTGTCTCTGGATATCTGGTAAAACAAGTGAAAATTTTCAAGAAACATAGTAATAAATAGGGACAGTGATTTTATGTGAGAGCGAAAAACAGACAGAATTAACGAAAACTAACAGTCAGTTTCTAAATGAAAAATGATGGGAAACCATTTTTTTTCTCCAAACTTTCAAGTGAAAACCATAAATTTATAGAAGTCTGACAGAAATTAGAAAAAGTTGAAACAAAAGCATAGAAATGGTGGCGAAACATAAACATAATATTTTGTCTTAAAGGAGACATTTATAGAAGAACCATAAATATGAC